>JADIOY010000034.1:0-56936 GCA_018344475.1 Xiuguozyma silvatica | reverse complement strand
AAATTTCTCACTATTATTCAAGGCCGAAAAACATACCCTTCTTCGCACCCTTCTTCCCAACCCCTGTTCCTCCCACCGCCATGGCTACGCAGTCGCGCCAGATCGCCGAGGCAGCCCGTCTCGCACTTGACGACAGCGCATACTTCGACCAGGTCCTCGAGACCATCGTCACCATCTCGGCGGCCCACCCGGTCGACAACTACGAGATCCAGAGCCAGTGCCTCGATTTCGCCTATAGAGCCTTCTATCTCAAGGCCATCGACTCCTTCGACCTCCGCTGCTCCAACGCGGGCAAGCTCGTGCCCATGCTCTCGCGGTTCCTGCTCCTCTCCGACCAGCAGCTCGCCCACCACAACCTCCCCGCCTACATCATCGTCCAGCGCTCCGTAGAGGTCCTTGCCGCCATCTACGACCTCACCTTCTACCACATGATCGACCACCCGAACCCGGGGCTCTGGCAGAAGCTCTGCAACATCCGCGACTTCGTCTGCTCCAAGTGGCCCGGCGCCTACCCGCTTCTCCCTTTCAACAGGGAGACCGATCTCTCCCGGGCCATCAGCGTCAAGAATGCCGAGCTCAAGCTCATCGGTAAAGTCATTCGTACACATCTGCCGGCGACCGTCGAGAAGGGCGCGTCACTGCCTGCACCCTCCGTTGATATCTCGATCTCCTTGGTCACCAAGGACCACCCTTACCTCAACAACAAGGCCCTCACCGTGCATGCTCAGCAGCTTTTGGATGCTGTCTTCCAGGTGCTCAACGACGACGTCCTCCTCCCGACGAACGTCTTCTCGCCGATCGTCTCGATGCTCATGGGCCTCTTCAAGATACGCCACAACTACATCTCCCAGAAGTTCCTCAACTTCATCCTCGGATACGAGGCACAGCTCAAGCGAGCACCGAAGTGGGAGGAGGACCCCCTCAAGATCCGCCTCAACCGCCGCTTCAACGACCGCATCGATAAGGTCACTATCAGCCTCCTCATCAACCGCGGTTTCATAGACAAGGACCCCTCGCTCAAGACCAGATTCCAGAACAAGATGCGCTATCTCGTCGAGAAGGGCAACGACCAAAAGAAGCGCGGTATCATGGACGAGTCGATCGATGCCGAGGCAGCAGAAGAGTACCAGCAGATGCGCAAGAAGCGTAAGGTCGACAAGTCGTCCGCTACCGAGTCCCTCTTCTACAATGAGTCGCCAATTGCCCGCAGCGACAATTACAAAGCTCTCTATTCGCTGTTGCGTCCTGACGAGAAGCTCAACGAGTTTGACGTCTCTTCGATTCCTACAGATACGTTGTGCAACATGGTCGTTGCTGCATTGAGCCGCGTCGATACTCCCCGGTTCGTCAAGGCCCTCGATACAACGTCCGACCGTTACTGCGAGCTTATCACCCGCAACGACTACGCCGATGCCGAAGAGGCTGGCGAGGACGACGCCGCAAATGACGGCTACGTCCCAGATGTCAAGAAGGAGGAGGTCGATGCCGAGGACGAAGATCAGTCCGAAGAGGAGGCATATGCTCTGCCTCTACCAAGAGAGATGTCTCTTGACCAAAAGAAGGAGCAGTTGAGAGTTATTGTCAACAATTTCATTCACTTGGCTTCCCAGGACAGCAAGGAGGTCGCTGCGGCACCCTCCGAGCCAACAACTTCAGCCAACAACCTGGAGAAGGTGGCCATCTCCCGGTGGAACAACGACTCCTGGATCAAGATCCTCTCTCGTATGGCCACCAGAGGTACCATGTGCAACAAGGAGCTGAGCGACTACATCCGCGAGGCCATCTTTGAGTACTTCCAAACAGATATCAAGCCTCGTCTGGGTGAGGTCATTGAATGGCTGAACGAGGAGTATTACAACGAGGCTGTTGAGAGCGAGGAGCTTGTCAAGGAGGAGAAAGAGGATGAGGATGAGGGTGAGGGTAAGGGTGAGGATGTGCCTGGCTCTACAACCCACAAAACTTATATCCTCTACGCAGGCAAGGTGCTCGACGTTCTCGTTCCCTTCCTGGACCCCACTGACAGAAAAGTGTTCATCCGTCTCTTGAGTGAGTTGCCTTATCTGGATAAGGAGCTCATCTCGAAGCTTCGTTCGCTCTGTGTTGACCCTGCACGTTCTCCGCTCGGCTTCCAGAGCCTGTTGTACTTGATCATGTTCAGACCACCGGTCTACGACGATTGTATCTCTCTGCTTCAGGAGATGAACGAGGAAGCTAAGGAGAAGAATAACGAGCAGTTGCGTGCCAACTGTGAGAAGTACTTGAAGAAGTACCCTCCTAGAACGAGCGCTAAGGCTTAGTTGGCTCTTTCCCTTCTCGTATTGTACATTAGTATTGTTCTATATATAGACTAAAGCAATCCCTGCTTTTTAAGCTGTTCGTAGGCGCTCTTACTCATGGCGTTACCCTCGTCGTCCTCAACCTCCTCTCCAGCCTCGGCAAACTTGACCTCGTTACGCTGGCGACGTTCCAAGTTGTTCATCAGCTCCAAGACCTCGTTGATCTTGGTGAGGTCCTTGTAAACGCCAAAGTTGTTTGTCACACCAAGCATCTTGAGGCCGTTGATGTGCCGCGGCTCCTTGAAGTGGTTGGCAAATGCGTCCCTTCCTTTGTACTCCACATTTCCACACACCTCACACCGGTTCGTCATATCCAGTCCGCGGATCTTGTAGAGCCAGTAAGGGATGGGCTGCCCGTCTGGTCCCAGTGGGAGCTTGAGCGGGTTGTAATCCCATTTTTCACCCTTCTCTGCATCACGCTCGTCGTGGTAGTAGTCCATCTCGTCATCCGAAAGGTCGCGAGCATCCTGTTGCTCAATCAGTTTCTCTCTGACAGTCAGCAGACTGCACCGCTGGACCTCATTCTTGGTGTTTCTAAACTCCTTAGAGAGGATCTGACTCAGCAGAGCCCTGATCACTTCCTCGCTGTGCACAAGCTCTCCGCGCCTCTTCTCCGCCTTCTTGTGCTTCTTACCATTCAAGTGGCTGTCGTAGCTTGTCTCCTTGGCAAACTTCTTCTGGCATACGAGGCAGGGGATACCCTCGTCTGTCACAACACCTTTCCACTTCTTTGTAACGAGGTCATTCTCGATCTGCTCCAGAGACCGTTCCCTCGGCTCAAGCGGCTCGGTCTTGAGCCAGTACTTCCTCAAGTACGCTTCAAGATCGTGCACATATGTAAGACACTCGGTTCGTTCATCTATCCCGTTGAATCCAGTTAGTTTCTCCAGGTATTGGGCGTAGGTTATCGTCTCGCTCTCGCTCGATACTGTCAGAAACGTGCGGTAGAATGGCTCCAGGTCCAAGAACTTACCGAACCTCTCTGGTTGCGAGGTGATCTGGTTCAGCTTAAGACTGGCCGTATACTGTGAGAGTATCCTGTGCCTCTCCGGCTTCTTCTCGGTGGCCATAGTGGCCTTATACTCCGGATCGCAGCTGAACATCTCGTAGATTTCCCAGTCCTTCACCTTTTCGTCCAGGGTCGCCCTTGCCTCGTCCGCCGAGCGTTTCAGAAGATCGGAGAACTTTTCTATAGTGAAATCGCTCCCCTGTTCATCCTTTAAAGAGGTCAGTAGCGTCTTGGCACGTTCTGATTGTTCCTTGTACCTGTCAATCAGCATCTTCACTTCATGCTTCTGTAATAGTGTGAGGCCATTGGTAGGCTTCCTGTTTGCGCCCAAAATGTCGTGGTCCGCATCTCCAGACGGTTTGTATATATCAGGATTGCGTCTAATCCGCTTCACCACCGCACGCTCGACCTCATCGAGCTCTTCGAGCGTCCGGCGCTCCTGTTCAAGAAGAGAGCTCATGCCTTTAAAGAGTTGAGGGTTTCGCTTCAACTCTTTTTTTTTCGGCCCTCTCATTCTTGGCAACTTTCCTGGCCTTCTTCCCCACCTTCTTCATCCCGAGTGACCAGTCATGGTGACAGCGTAAGTATAATGTTAAGCATAATTCGCGGCATATTTAGCAGTAATACTAACTCATTAGCATATTGTTTGTCCAGCATGCATCGCCATCAACGATAACAACGTTCCACGACCAGATATCGAACGAACTTCCCCAATTACTTGGTCCGTGGTCGTTCGAGTTGCAGATCTTTCTCAACAACAAGTTCTCAAAGCCTGCCAACGTGACGCCCAACCAGGTGCCCAATCGGTACCTCTACAGTCTAGATTTGTCGTATCTGGGTCGCCAGACAATCAGCATCATCAACAATACCCGCTCCATCGTGACGACGATTCCTAATTCCGAAACAGTCCGTCAGAACCTCGACGCCGAGGAGGCCGAGCTCGAGCGCAAGGCCCGCGAGTCCATTGGGACATCAAGCAATGGCGGCTCCGTGACAGCTGCGGAGCTGTCCTCGGAGGATCTGCAGCGCAACAAAAAACTGCTCGAGCACATCCGTCAAGGATGCTGCAACAACCTTGCGGCCGACTCCATAGAGACGTTTGACTTCCTGCTCACAAGCAAGCTGCAGAGCTTGTGGACGCTCAAGCAGACGATCAAGGGAGAGGGCGGCTTCGGATATATTGTGAAGGTGAGCCTGCCAGCGACTGAGAACCCCGTCGCAGCTGCCAACAGTACCACCAACGGTAATGGTGCGTCGCCAGTGGCCGCAGACGAAGAGAGCACTTTCCGTCTCAGAACGAGCAACTGCTTCCTTCACGGTGCATTCAAAGGCTTCCTGATCGAGATAGAGGACTTGGATGACGAGGATGATACAAGCCCCGCCGCAATTAATGCCGCCAACAGCTCTAGTGGTTCTGGTAACGACAGTGCTGACGGTAATGCCAACGGCAATGCCAACGGCAATGACAACGCTAATGGCCCCTCTGTGGACGGTGCCCAGCAGTCTGCAGGCTCAGAAGACCAAAAGAATCAGCTGATCGTGAGATTCACGCGCTCGATCAACAAGATCAAGGCCCTTATAGATGCGTACAACTTCCCCGAAGGAAACCTCTGCTTCAACGTGCTGTCTGAGACGAAGCTCGACCCCCTCAGCGACCTGTGCCAGCAGTACTGCGATGCGCTCCAGTTCTAGGTGTCTAGTGTCATGTGGTTTGTTTTTTAGTCATACAGTGTCATATTATGTAAAAGTACAGAGTGATTAAGAAGCGAGAAGGATGCAAGTAAAGCATAGTAGAGGAAGACGGCATGCACGCGAATGAGGTGCCCACTTTATAGCGCACTGGGCACGGCGGCTGTGTGTGTGTGTGTGTGTGTGTGTGTGTGTGTGTGTGTCCCTTCCCCTCCTCTGAGTGAGTGAAGTCAGATTGTTTGTTGGACGGTCTAAATGAGAGTGTTGCGAGGGATTCTAAACGAGGTAGAGACGTTCTCTCTCGATTCTAATCCGCACAGCCATCTTACTCTGCTCGTAGAAGAGAGCCTTCTCCTCAGGGGAGAACATCTTTGTGAACGACGACGAAGAGCTGCTGGATGCCTGCGACTCCGAGTCGGATGCTCTCACCTCTGCCTGTTCGTTCTCGTTCTCCATGTCGTTGTCGTCAGTGACTAGGGTATTGTTGTTGTTGTGGGTATTTGGTGACTGGGACTGGCGCTTCGGTGAGCTCTCGTCCATTATCTGTGGCATCACATTGGCGGTGTTGCTGTTGGAGCCGAGGACTTTCCTGGACGAGCGCTGCCGCTTGAGCGACTTGTAGGACTGGATGGACTGGGCCTTGGAGAACTTGAGCATGGCCTCCTTGGCCTCGCGCTCTTTGCTCTTGAGGGTGGCGCGGTAGATGCGCTCGACTTGCACGTGGAGGGCGAGCTTCTGGACATACGACTGGATGACCCTGGCACGGTCGTCCTTGTCGAAGAGGCCACCAGAGGCGTTGCGCTGGCGGGCGAGAACACGCGCAAGAACACGCATCCTGAGCTCGCTTGAGAGCCTGTGCTCGGCAAAGATGCCGGATCTGTTGACGAGCACGTCGAAGTACTGCTCGTCGTCATCGCCAGGGCGGAGCACGAGGAAGCGGAACTTCTGGGCGGTGTTGACTTCAGGCAGCGTCTGGGTCTCAACAGGGTCGTCGCTGAGAATCAGCATCGAGCGGAACTTGTTCTTTGGGTAGTCGATGAGGACTCGGTAAGGGTCGTTGAGGAGCTCCTCTTTGAAGCGGTCGACGGCGTAGATCTGGTCGAGGCGTGCGTTGTGCACGAAGCGGGAGGCATCCTGGTCGCCGCCTTCGACAGTATATGGCGAGCTGATGTAGTCGAATTCGACACCGAGAGAGGGCGCTGGAGCAACGGCCTCGTTCGAACCGTTCGAACCGTTACCGCCGCCATTGGGGTCATTTTGGGCCCGAGTGGACCGGAGGAACGGCCCGAGGGCGTTGATCTTGGAGCGACGGTAGTTGTAGAGCAGGGACTTGACCTGGAGGTCGATGGAGTCCTCGAGCTCGCCGGGGAAGTAGTTAGGGATGCCAACGACCCTGTACTTTGGGCGGGCGACTGTGCCGGAGCGGGAGAGCCCCTGGGCGAGGGGCTGGGTGCGTTCGTCGGTAAGACCCGTCAGCAGCGAGTTCAGCGCCGAGGGGATCGAGAGAACGAGCCCAGATGCCTTCCGTCACAGACTCAACAGACTCCTTTCCCAATGCACTGCACACCCCGCTTCTATCTGCATACGACTTCCAATCTCCTTCCTCGGTCTTTTCGAACGACGACTCCCTCGACCTCAAGAACTTTGTCGAGTCCATGCTGAAGGACAGCAAGGCCGTCAACGACGGCTTCAGCTACACATACGTGGACTCCTGCTCGCCCAACGACCAAAGTGAAAACGCCTTCCAGCAGCACCTCCAGAAGCTCTCTATAATCACCGGCGGGGCCGGCCAAGGCGCTTCCACCGGCTCCGGAGTCGGCGAGAACGAGCTCGAGGTCTCCGCAAGGGCTTTCCTCAACAACTTCAAGTACTTCGTCTCAGACTCCGACAAGTACAACCGCAGCTTTGCCCTCTTTTTACCCCTCGCTTACCAGAGCAAGTCCGTGCTCTACGCCATCTCTGGCTGGGGCATGTTTGTCCTGCACGACAAGGACGACGCCAAGGCCGTCGAGTACCTCGACAAGTCGATGACCCTCTGCGCCGAGCAGCACGAAAAGCTGCTTGCCAACCCTGGCTCGATGTCCAAGCTAGAGCTCGTCTCTCTCGTTGTCTGTCTCACGTGCCACGTGCTTGCGGCCTCCTCTAGGGGAGATTCGGAGGGATGGAAGGATAGCTTCGAGAGACTATTCTCTGTACTGAACACAATAGGCTTCGAGGCCTTTTTCCACGGCGTCGACGCCAGTCTGGGCCTCTTCATCCTCAACGTGCTTTTCTACAACGACGTTCTCAAGGTCATCAAGGTCACCAACGACAACAAGGTTGGAACGCTCTTTCCACTGTCGGAGTACCACAGGGCCATTACGTACTTTAGCAACCTTGAGCAGTCTGTCGACAAGGACATCTCGAGCGGCGAGATGCCCGCCGTCACCACGATGGATCTGATGGATCCAGTCATGGGTTGCTGCATAGGCTTGTTCTTTAGACTCGCCGAGATGAACAACCTTTACGACCTCTTCGTTGCCAAGATACACGGCCTCTCCGAGGTCTGGAAAACCGTCTCAGAAGACATGAGCCGCTTGACGACAGAGGAAGAGAAAATAGAGTTCACCGAATCCTCAGGTTACAAGTACTACGAGGACGTCCGCGTCCGGTTCCACGACTGGGTCGAGCTACACACACAAAAGATAGACAAGAAGATCTCCGAAACCATGCCGCGTGTTTCGGCGATCAGCAAGATAAGTGACCCTGCTGAACGCCAACAGTACCTCACTTTCTTCAGGGTGCTCCAGATGGCCCTCCTGCTGTTTTCTGAGGTGAAGCTCAAGGAGGCACCGCTCAAGTCCCTCAGAGTCAAGAGACTCCTGATTCATTGCTACAGAGCCATCCGGCCCCTGATCTCGAAAGAGTTCACGCCAAGGCTCGTCTTCCCACTGCTCATATGTGGTGCTGCATCGTGCGAGGAGCGGGATCGCCTGATTGTCAAAAAGTTGTACATGCAGATGGCATCGTTCAACAACACCCCAAACCTCTCCAAGGCGTGGGACATGATCAAAGAGTTTTGGAAGCTGAATCCCCAGGGTGATACTTTCGACTCTTCCCAAAACATCATCAACCAGCTAGACTGGAACATCTGTCTTATTTAGGAGTTTAATGCATTCACGGTTATCTAACGACGTCATCGGCCTGTTGCCGCGTATTTCTCCATTGGACTGCCATCCCCACCCTACCTGCACGGCTGAATCCGCGCCGACGATAAGATTTTTCTAGGAGACACTTTTGGGGAGACCAGAAGGAATCCGAACCCCGTATCCTACTCGTGCGTTTATTTCCGGCCATTTCGGGCCCATCTAATGCCCCCCCTCCGCTACCAAGAAATCTGGAAAGGACCAACTCGTCCTAGTATCTATATTTCCGGCTGTTCTGGTTCCGCGAGTCATTTCTCAATCTCTTTGAATTGACTAGATTGTGCATTATGACCAATCAGTTTACGGTCTTCGTTTTCCTGCTGGGAAACCCGGAAACAAATGTTCGTTTAAATTCAGAGACGCAACACTACAGATGCGTCCAGTCTTATCTGAGTATTCACTGAATATTAATACTATAAAACACAATAAAAATAAAGCTCAGGACGGGCGGAAGCTCAGGACCAGCGGAAGCTCCCTATCGGTTCAGTTCATTCTCAAGAGCTAATCGAGCTACTCTTAATCACGGACTTTTCCTTGCTGGGACCCTCGCTTTCTGCATCGCCCATTTCGGTGTCAATAACTCCCTGAGTCTCACCAGTAAGACGTTGCTTCTTCTTGTCCTCCTTGGTAGCCATCAGGTGAATACCAATGGCGACGAAGAGACTGGCGAAAATAGTTCCAAGCATTGCGTAGCAACCCTTTCTGAACTTTGGAACATCGGTGGCCTTGTAAAAGACGATACTCCACCAGGAATTGACGGCGTTAGAAAACATTTGCATTGCGCCAAGAGTAATAGCCCTCTGCTGAATATCGTCGTGACAGACAACGTTTGCCCAACTGAAGTAGGCGGCCTGACCAGAGTATGACACACCGGAGAGATAGTGGGCAATGAAGACGCAGGTGCTGGAGAGCGGCTTGGAAAGAAGAAGGATAGTGGAGACAAGAAGCACCGCGGTGATCCAAAGTGCAACATGCCAGTAGTGAGACTTTCCTCTGTAATCAACATACATGGCAGTCAACAGCGTCGAGACAATGGCGACGGCGTAAATACCGTTTGGATAGTTGGTACGGTTGCTGATACTGTAATCAAAGTACTTCAACCAAAGAGAAAGGAGGGTGTTAATACCGTAGGACTCGTTTTCGCCACCAACAGCCCAGAGTGCGGAGAACATCCAGAACTTCCAAGTACCGAAGACTCTCTTGAAGACACTCTTGTCAAATTTGGTCTCGGGTCTAGGTGGGAGCCTGTCGATTGCCATCTGCTTCTCCTCGTCGGAGAACATACGTGGGTTAGCGTTCTGTGGCAAGTCAGGGAAGAAGAAGAAACAGTAGATGGCAACAGGTATCGTGATGGCAAAGTCAACGATGAACAACTTCTGCCAGCCTTTCAGGTTTCCAGACTCCTTAGCGAGGGCACTCTGCATGAAACCAGAGAAGATGCTTCCAACAAGACCAGAACTGGTGAAGATGGCAGAGCGCTTGGTCAGCTCAGAGTCCTTGTACCAGTTACCAAGAATGAAATGAGTTCCACTGAAGGTCGAAGCCTCAAAGACGGCCTGGAAGAAACGAACGGCACAGATGTAGCGATAACTGGTAGCCTTGTAGAGCGCAAGTGTGAGCATGCCCCAGGCAAAGCAGCAGAAGGAGAGCCAGTACCGTGGCTTGACCTTCAGAAGGATGAGTTCATGGGGAACCTGGAAGACGGTGTAAGCCACCGTGAAGACGGTGTTAACAATGTTGAACTGGTCGCCCACCATGTGTAAGTCCTCCTGCATACCGGCAACGTATGCGGCAGAATAGTTTTGACGGTCAAGATAATTAACCCAGTAGTTGATGCACAGGTATGGCAAAACCAAGAGGTCAATCTTTCTGAGGAGTTTACGCTCCTTGGAGGTCGAAGGGGTAGGTCCCCAGATGAATTCGTAGATGGCCGACATGGTTGTGGTGCTTTCAGGAGTAAGCTAGGTCTGCAATGAAGGTAAATTAACTGAAGTGGTAGTTACTCTTGAGAGTGATTATAGTTACTCCTTTAATATATATTAATCGAGGGTACATGAACACCTTTTATAAATCCATCATTGCAGATGGGCGGCCGGTCGTACACGTCTTTTCACCAACCAGAATTTGGGGTTCGCATCCCGACTTCGAGGAATCGCCGAGGAAGATCGGTGCCAAGATAGCGCAGCTGATAGCAGCATTGCCCAAATAATCGCACGATTGGGAAATACACGTTGAGCCATGCACCCGTTCCGGGTGTGCCACGCAAATTATTATAGGGTGGAGGCACCGACTGCCCTGCAAAAACATGCTACGCAAAAAAAAGAAACTTTTTTGCGCCCATTCCGGGACGGAGGTAGAGAGCCACCTACAGGGGGCGAGGGGGTGGGAGGTATTTCCAATTTGGAGGATCACCTGGCGATAAGGACAATTAAGATACAGATCTCGGCCATGCATCTAATAGGCCAATGCATCTGGCAGGGATGGAGAGCGAGGGCCGCTCAGTCCAGACGCTGAGAGGCTCCACCGAGAGATCCGCACTGGCTGTTTATATATAATGTGTATTCTCAAGCATTCTTAACCCAGCGAGACCATTCAAAACTATTCAATCAACCAGTAAAGTAACACTATGACCAAACCATCGTTCGAAGAAATCGCAGCCAAGAAGAGAGCAGAGAGAGATAGCCACCTCTTTAAGGAGTGGCTTATCCCTGAGGACGAGATCCCTAAGGGAAAGAACGTTATGGACTTTCCAGAGAAGAGCGGCTATCTGACAAAGGAAGAGATTGAAATGACTAACGCCTCTGCTCCAGTTATTGTCAAGAAGATTGCTGAAAAGGAGTGGACATCTTACGATGTCACCAAGGCATTCTGCCACCGGTCCCAGATCGCCCAGCAGCTGACTAACTGCCTCTCGGAAATTTTCTTCGACGAGGCATTGGAAAGCGCAAAGGCACTCGACGATTACTATGCCACCACTGGCAAACTGAAGGGCCCTCTGCATGGCCTACCTATCTCCCTCAAGGACAACATTAACCTTAAGGGTAAGGACAGTGTCATTGGCATGGTTGGCTACTGCAACTATCCTGAAGGAGGCTTTAAGTTCAACTCGGCAATTGCCGATCTGTTTTTGGACCTCGGCGCAGTCTTCTACTGCAAGACCAATGTTCCTGTCGCAATGATGATGGCTGAGACCGATAACCATGTCTTTGGTGTCACTCCAAGTCCTATGAACCGTCTGCTCAGTGCCGGTGGCTCGTCCGGTGGTGCCGGTGCACAGGCTGCACTTAACGGCTCCTGCATTGCCATTGGAAGCGACATTGGTGGCTCCGTCCGTCACCCTGCTGCCTTCACTGGCGTCTACGGTCTCCGCCCAACTTTCGGCAGATATCCTACCTTTGGCACCAGATCTGGTCTCCCTGGACAGGAGTCTGTTCATTCCGTCAATGGCCCCCTTTGCAATTCGATGGATTCTCTGGAGTTCTACATGAAGACTATTGCCGATGCAGACGCTTCCACTTATGACCCGCAGTGCTCTTATCAGCCTTGGCGCGACTACAAATTGCCCGAGAAACTTAACATTGCCGTGCTGTGGGATGATGGCCACATCAAGCCCCTTCCACCAATTACCCGCGGACTTCAGATTGCCGTCAAGGCTTTGAAGGAGGCTGGAAATGAGGTCATCGAGTGGAACCCAGCCGAGCATGCCGCCCTCTCCGGCGTCATTTTCAAGTTCTTGCTCAGTGATGGTGGCAAGCACGTCATGAAGGTGATTGACGAGACTGGGGAGCCCCTTTACCCATTTATGGAGGAATATGCGACGACCTCTGAAATGGGCGCAAGTACTCTGTGGGATCTGCAGGCTGAGCGCATGGAGAATTGCAAAAAGTTCCTGCAGAGGTGGAATGATACCGCAAAGCTCACTGCCAACGGCAAGAAAATTGATGCAATTATCGCCCCTGTCACCCCGCACCCTAGCTGTGCCCTCGGCAAGTTTGGAGATTACGTCGGCTACTGTTCGGTCTTCAATGCCCTAGATTACTCTGCAGGAGTTGTCCCTGTGACCACCGTTGATAAGGAGCTTGACGCGGCTGACACCGACTACAAGACTAGAAACGCCAGCGAGGAGTACATCTGGAAGAACTACGACTCGGAGGAGTCCGAGGGCGGACCCATCAGCATCCAGGTGGCCTGCCAGAAGTCCCAGGACGAGAAGCTTGTCGCCATCATGAAGTACATCGATGGACTGCTCCACTAGCCCATAAATAATTAAATACACGAGAGTACAGATTATGATGCAGGGGGTTGGAAAAAAACGAGGGAGTTGCGGCCGAGAAATGCGGGCTCGAGGCGGGGGAGGAGGCGGAGATTACCAGATTGGGATAGTGCAATACTTTGCTGATTCCCCGCCCCTTTAAGGGCGGAGATCGCAAGACATTGAGGATCACCTGCCTCAATCCTTTTCACAAAGATGACCTGGGAGGAGACTGCTGCGAAGAAACGTCAAGAACGAGACAGCGAGTTGATCACAGAATGGCTGATTCCTGAGTCATTGCTGCCGACAGACAAAAATGTCGTCGATTACCCCGCAACCTGCGGATATCTCAGTGATAAGGAGCTGGAGATCACAGGGGCCGATGCCGAGACCATTGTCAACAAGATTGTCGATAAGGAGTGGAGCTGTTACGAGGTTACTGAGGCATTCTGCCACCGGACTCAGATCGCACACCAGTTGACGAACTGCCTCAGCGAGGTGTTCTTCAAAGACGCTCTGGCGGATGCCAAGAAATTAGATGCCGAGTATGCATCTACCGGAAAAACTAGGGGCCCTCTGCACGGCCTCCCGATCTCGTTGAAGGACAACATGAATGTGAAGGGCAAGGCCTCGAGCGTGGGAATCGTCTCATGGTGCTTCGATCCTGAAGGTGGTGCCAAAGAGGACTCCGGATTCACCGCCCTTCTGAGGGACATGGGCGCAATTCTTTACTGTAAGACCAACACTCCGCTGGCTATGAAAAGACCGGAAACGGTGAACAATATTTATGGCCGGACAACGAACCCAATGAACCGGCTGCTGAGCCCCGGTGGATCATCTGGCGGGGCATCTGCGCAGTGTGCCTTGAATGGCTGTGCAGTGGCAATTGGAAGTGACGTCGGTGGTTCGGTGCGCATGCCTTCCTCGTTCACTGGCGTCTACGGCCTCATGCCCTCTTACGGCCGGTACCCAACTTACGGAACTCGGTCGGGCAGCCCTGGAGGCGAGTCTGTGCACTCCATTGCAGGTCCACTTGCAAAATCCCTTGACTCGCTCGAATTCTTCTTGAAGGTAGTCGCCAATGCCAACCCAGCTGACTACGACCCAGATGTCATCGCCAGGCCCTGGAAAGAGGTCAAGCTGCCTGCCAAGCTGAACTTTGCAGTTCTTTGGGACGATGGCGAGGTGAACCCAACGCCACCAATCACACGCGGCATCAAGATTGTGATCGACCTCCTAAAGAAGAATGGCCATGAGGTAATCCTCTGGGACCCGGCAGAGCACCACGAGCTGAATGTTATCCGGCGCCTGCTTACTGGAGCCAACGGTGGAAAGTTCGTCCTCGATGCTATCGACGCCTCCGGCGAGCCTGCAGACCACTTCCGGAAGAAGATGAGCGCCATCCCGGCTATCAGTGCTGCCGAGCTTTGGGACCTCCAGGCAAAACGCTCCGCGCTCTGCAACAAGTTCCTCCAGAGATGGGTGCAGACAGCCGCAGCCACCACAGACGGTAGACCCATTGACGCCATCATCCTCCCTGCGACGCCGTTTGCAGGCTGCCCGCACGAAAAGTTTGGCAGACACATCGACTACAGTGGCGTGTTCAACACCTTGGACTACTCCTCGGGAACAATCCCGGTGGCCACTGCCGACAAGACGATCGACGTCGCTGATAAGGACTACGTGCCAAGGAACGAGGACGAAAAGAACGTCTGGGACAACTACGACCCAGAAGAGACCGACGGTGGCTCAATCAGCATCCAAATCGCCTGCCGAAAGGGTGAGGATGAGAAGGTCGTTGCCCTGATGAGACTTATTGAGGCCTACCTGTCCGCCTCCTAAACGTGTAGTGTGAGTACCAAATTCCACCCCCTACCTCTCTCTTTTTCCCGGCCTTTTCTACGCCTCTTTTTTTTTTTTTTTTTTTTTTTTTTTTTTTTCCTTGGCCCTTTAAGCTTCTAATTTTTCCGCCTCACTATTTCCTCCCTGTTTCCCCACACTAATCCTACTTACTATATGACGAGACCACCGAAAAGAACCGTTAGCTACATAGTGAAGCTAACCGGGGACGAGTCTGCGGGACATCATTCGCTAGGTGTCAATGCACTTGCGTATTGTCCAACGACCCGGAAACTTGTCTCCGCCGGCCGGGACGGCGTCGTTTCTGTCTGGGCACCAGAATCAGCCACTACTAACGCCAGTATCGTGAAAACGGGCACTGAAATCAAGCAGTCGGTGCTGGACGATCTCGACGATGAGTCCGAGATCGTCAAGCTGGAAGCTGCTATTCAAGACCAGCCGTTTGCACCGATTGCGGTCACTGCAAACGACTACAAACTCGATGTGACAGGTCACCAGCACCTGGACTGGATTAACGACGTCAAGGTCATCGACGAGTCGCAATTGACCGTGGCGACGTGTTCTAACGACCTGTCGGTCAAGCTGTGGACGGCGACGACCAATTGTAGTACCACCGTGGGTTGGCACGACGATTACGTGAAGGCCATCGGCTACTGCAAGAGACACAGCGACACGCTGGTTTCCGGCGGCCTCGACCGCACGCTCAAGCTGTGGGACCTCGAGAAGACCCAGGAGGTCGACAAGTTCACCTTCGGCAACGAAAACTCCTCCATATACTCGCTCGACTGCTACGGGGACCTCGTGCTCTGCGGAGGGCCTAACTGCAATGTTGCGCTGTTCGATCGCCGGACGATGAACAGGCCGATCAAGAACTTCTTGGGCCACACGGACACCGTGCGGTGCCTGAAGCTGGGCAGCAACACGTTTCTCTCGGGCTCCTCGGATACAACTGTGCGCCTGTGGGACCTCAGAACGAACCGTGTGATGAGATACTTCGACATGCACAACACCCCGGTCTGGTCGCTCGCTACACCGGAGGGAAGCGACTCCTTTGACGTGTTCTATTCGGGAGACAAGAGCGGAGTCGTGCTCAAGACGGACCTTCGTGCTTCGAACTTGGAGCCCGACCGCAAGTGCGACTACTTCAACGATAAGGTCAACGAGAGCTTGGGCGTCTCGACCGTTGTCGCTGACATCGGCACCGGCGTTTTGGACATTACGGAGGGCTCTGGCTTGCTCTGGACGGCCACAGCCGAGGCAAAGGACCAGTTCATGACAAGTTGGCGAGTTCCAGATACGGAGAACCTCGTGGCATACCAGGGAATCAAGCTCTACCGCAACCTGCGTCTGATAGAGGCTACACAGGGGCAGCAGAGCATTGCGAGCGACGATCTTGTTTCTCAGCTGTCGCGCGACGATATGGACCAAATCGATCAGGCCCTCACGTCGCAAGCGACAATGAGCAACGGTGAAGAGGAGTTCTGTGAGACGTTCTTTGTGTCGTTAGAGGGTGGCCCTGACAGTGAGTATGTCGTTGGACCTGGCCAGCTCGAAGACGGAAACGACGAAGCTGCACCCGACTCAGACTTGCCCGTCACCCTTGAGATATCCTACGAGAAGGTCCCTGACGAGCTGGTGACTGTCGTTCCATACAATGGCCAATACGTGCAGGCAATTGCGGGATCCAATGGCCTCATCAAGGCTCGGATGCTGAACAACCGCCGCGATGTCGCCACGATGGACCAGAACGGATCAATCCACATTGTGGATGTGATCAGCTGCAAGCTGGTCAAGACAATACCACAGCAGGGGCCAGTGGTTGACGATTGTGAGGCCATGGCCGACAGGTTTGAAGAGATGTCGAACAACCTGCAGACTAACGAGACTCTGCCATCTTGGTGTACTGTTCAGACCAAGGGAGGTATGCTATTTGTGAATCTGCAGGAATCGACCTTCACGGGCACAGAGATCTACTGCGACGACTTCCACAAGGAATATGGCAAGGAGTATGACGGAAAGGACGTCTGGTACAACATCGGAAAGATCGTCTTGAAGTCTCTCTTCTACACGTTCTCGAAGAAGGTGTTTGAGAGTGAGTTTGTCCAGGAGAGAGTCCAGAACAAGGTGCCGATGCCGGACCTGGAGGCGATTGCCTCGCAGAGCACGCAAAATGGTGGTGAAGTGCACAGAGGTACTGGATCAGTTGGCGATAGTTCGAAGAGTTCGTCTTCGTCCTCTGACAAGAAGGAGAAGAAGGGCAGTAAGTTCTTCCGGTTGGGTCGGCACCATCACGACAAGGACCAAGGCTCCCAAGGTGGGTCGTCCGCCAAATCTGGTGGCTCCTCTGCATCTCAGAGAGCTGTATCTGTTGGAAGATCTGGACACGCTGCATCAACAGCAAACGGCAAGTCTTCCTCTTCCTTCTCTGGTAAGCAACCGAAGGACTCAGAAGCGATCAGAACCGAGGCGATTTCCCACCTCGGCACCTCTAGAGAGCTCCTGCAGTGGGCGGACAGCGAAGGAATCACGAAGCCACAGCACCAGAGCGCCATTCCAAGCTTCAACTATGACCGTGAAATCCTGCTGACGATCAACGAAAACATCAGACAGTACGGAAACGACACGAAGACACTCTATCTGACGACAATGGGCAAGCAGAAGCAGTCGGAGACGATCCTCGAGTTCGAGGACCTGCTGCCGGACTGGGTCACGCGGGCCGTGTGCCTTGGCCGATACCCACACAAGGACACGCCGAAGGTGAGCTTCGAGCTGAAGGCCGATCCGAAGAGCAATGTGCCGCAGATGGACTCTCCGAAGCTCTCTGGGTACTCGATGCTGAGAGTGTCGAAAGTGATTGACTTTGCCAAGGACAAGCTTCCGGCCGCGTACAGGGACACGCCGATGGGCCTGAAATGCCGCGACCAGGTGCTGGATTCGCACATGACATTGAGCACGATCAAGGCTCGGATTTGGAAGAGCAGCAGCGATGTCGAGCTTGTATACTTTACTAAATAGCTAATGGACTATATCAGATCCAAATCCCTAAGACATCCATGCACTACACTAACTGCACGCACCTGCACCGCCTTGCTTCCCCATCATCTCCGTCCGTCCCGATTCGGCAACGGCCTGAAAAAAAAATCAAAAAAAAATTTTGAAAATTTGATGCATAGAAAATTTTAGGCTTTTTTCCGGCCTTCAATTTTTTTCCCCCTCTTTTCCACACTAACAACCTCTTCTTTTATTCTACCCGCCATGGATGTTGCCAAGCCCGTGGGATCTGAGATCACACACCTGGACTTCTCGGTGCTAACGCCCGATGAAATCAGGAAGCTTTCCGCTAAACAGATCACAAATCCAACTGCTTTCGACAATCTTGGCCACCCAGTCCCAGGAGGACTCTATGATTTGGCTCTTGGTGGCTTCCTCAGAAACACCTGCGCCACTTGCGGCCTGGACGAGAAGTTCTGCCCGGGCCACCAGGGCCACATTGAGCTGCCTGTCCCCGTGTACAACCCGTTGTTTTTCACGCAGATGTTTCTCATGCTGCGCTCTAGCTGTGTGTACTGCCATCACTTCAAGATGAAGTCTGTCGACTGCCATGCCTACGAGTGCCGCCTGCGTCTGATCCAGTACGGCCTGATCCTCGAGGCCTCGCAGATCGAGGGAATCCAGCTCGATGGCACCGAGCTTCCAGACGATGAGGCCGAGGAGGTCGACGGAATGTTCAACAGAATGTCCACCGTCGCCGAGGAGCAGCTCAAGGAGAAGAGAGAGCTCTTCGTCTACGAGTCGATCAACAAGGCTCTCAAGGACGGCCGCACGACGGGCCACGGTGTCTACACTGGAACAACGCTTGAGGCCCGCAAGGAGACCATCAAGGAGCTCTACCACCGGATGCTCTCGAGACCTCGCTGCGAGAACTGCGGCATGTACTCCCCAACCTACAGAAATGACGGCTACTCGAAGATCTTCGAGAATGGCCTCACCGAGAAGCAACAGGTCGCCAACCGTATCAAGGGCCTCAAGCGCAAGGACGGATTCTCTGCCTCGAGCGGAAAGGGTTCCCGTTACGTGCTTTCCTCCGAGGTCGAGGGCACCCTCGTCGGCACTTTTGTCGCTGAGCAGCCTCTCGTCAACGTCGTCTTCCACTCCCGCCCATCCAAGGCCATTGTGAAAGGTGACATGTTCTTCCTGAAGGCCATGGTGGTCCCAGCCACCCGCTTCAGACTCCCACAGAAGCTCGGAGACGAGGTTCACGAGAACGCCCAGAACGAACTGCTCGCCAACGTGCTCCGCACGACGATGCTCATCAAGGACCTCAACGAGCGTTTCCTTGGACTTCAGAAGGACATCAGCGCCGAGGAGAAGAAGCTCGTCTTCAATAGACTCATGAATGCCTTCGTGACGCTCCAGAACGACGTCAACGGATTCATTGACAGCACAAAGAACCAGAACCCTGGTGTCGCCAGACCACCTCTTCCAGGCGTCAAGCAGGCCCTCGAGAAGAAGGAGGGTCTCTTCCGTAAGCATATGATGGGTAAGCGTGTCAACTATGCCGCCCGTTCGGTCATCTCCCCTGACCCTAATATTGAGACCTCCGAGATCGGTCTCCCTCCGGTGTTCGCCACTAAGCTGACCTACCCAGAGCCCGTCACCGCTTTCAATGCCGCAGAGCTTCGCAAGGCCATCATCAACGGCCCAGACAAGTGGCCCGGTGCAACCCAGGTCAGAAACGAGGATGGCACCATCGTCTCGCTCGAAGGTATGAACGAGGAGCAGAGACAAGCCGTTGCCCGCCAGCTCCAGACTCCGTCTGGCGATGCCGCCGGCGTCATCAACAAGCAGGTCTTCCGTCATATCAAGAACGGAGATATCGTCATCATGAACCGTCAACCAACTTTGCATAAGGCTTCCATGATGGGTCACCGGGTGCGTGTGCTCCCTGGTGAGAAGACCATCCGTATTCACTACGCCAACGGTGGTGCCTACAACTGTGACTACGATGGTGATGAGATGAACATGCATTTCCCACAGTCTCAGCAGGCCCGTGCCGAGGCTTACAACCTCGCCAACACAGACTCGCAATATCTGACGCCAACTGCTGGTGCTCCAGTCCGTGGTCTTATCCAGGATCACCTTTCCGCCGGTGTCTGGATGACCAACAAGGACACCATGTTCACTAGAGAGAAGTACTACGAGCTTGTCTACGGTTCCCTTAGACCTGCTCCTGGTGCTAATGGCTTCGGTACCGGTGACTGGCGTATCCGTACTCTGCCTCCTATGATCTGGAAGCCTGAGCCACTCTGGTCTGGTAAGCAGGTCATTTCGACCGTGCTGATGAACCTGCGTCCTTCCGACCTTCCTGGTATCAACATGATCTCGAAGAACAAGATCAAGAACGAGTACTGGGGTGTTGGCTCTAACGAGAACCAGGTCATCTTCAAGAACGGCGAGCTCCTCTGTGGTACCCTCGATAAGTCTCAGTACGGTTCTTCCAAGTATGGTATTATCCACGCCATTCACGAGACTTATGGTGCTGACACTGCTGGCCGTTCTCTCTCTACACTTGGACGTCTGTTCACTGTGTATGAGAACTGGACTGCCTTCACATGTGGTATGGACGATCTGGAGCTTACTCCCGAAGGTGACGCTGTCCGTAACAAGATTCTCTCGAAGGCTCAGGATGCTGGTCGCCAGGCTGCTGCCGAGGTTACCAACCTTCCTGAGGACACCAAGAACGGCAACCCAGAGTTCCACAAGCGTCTCGAGGAGGTTCTGAGAGATGAGGACAAGCATGCTATCCTTGACGCCGTCTCGATGTCGAAGGTAAACGCTATCACCTCCGAGTGTGTCGAGAAGTGTGTGCCCGGCGGTACCCGCAAGAAGTTCCCGTACAGTGCTATGCAGCTCATGGCCCTGTCTGGTGCTAAAGGTTCGAACGTTAACGTTTCGCAAATTATGTGTCTTCTTGGACAGCAGGCTCTGGAAGGCCGCCGTACGCCAGTCATGGTTTCCGGTAAAACCCTTCCTTGCTTCAAGCCATACGACACTGACGCCCGTGCCGGTGGTTACATCAAGAACCGTTTCTTCTCTGGAATTCGTCCTCAGGAGTACTACTTCCACTGCATGGCAGGTCGTGAGGGTCTGATCGATACTGCCGTGAAGACTGCTAACTCCGGTTACCTTCAGAGATGTCTTACCAAGCAGCTCGAGGGTGTTCACGTCGGTTACGATGGTACTGTCAGAAACACCGATGGCTCCCTTGTTGAGTTCATCTACGGTGGTGACGATGTTGATGTCACAAAGGAGTCGTACATGTACAAGTTCGACTTCTTCTACGACAACTATGACGCTCTGCTGCAGAAGTACTCTCCATCTCGCATCGACCACCTCGATGCTGAGACTGCCGTCTACTACTCCAAGAAGATGCGCAAGGAGCTCAAAAAGCAGAAGGACCTCCCAGCTTACGCACAGTCATACAAGCACGACCCAACCGTCTCCGTGTATAATCCATCGCGCTACCTTGGATCTGTTTCTACCAGATTCGAGGACGAGCTGGACAACTACATTGAGGCCAACAAGGAGAAGTTCAAGAAGAAGGAGAGAGGTATCTCTGCCAAGAAGTTCAAGGCTCTCATGCAGCTCAAGTACATGCGCTCTGTCATTGACCCTGGTGAGGGAGTTGGTATTATTGCTGCTGAGTCTGTCGGTGAACCTTCTACCCAGATGACCCTGAACACCTTCCACTTTGCCGGCCACGGTGCCGCCAATGTGACCCTTGGTATTCCTCGTCTCCGTGAGATTGTCATGACTGCTTCTGCATCGATCAAGACTCCACAAATGACTCTTCCACTTAGAAAAGATGTTGATGAGGCTGCTGCCGACTCGTTCTGCAAGTCCATCACCAAGATTCTGCTCTCTGAGTTCATCGATGATGTTGCCGTTGTCGAGACCACTGCCGACCCTAACAGTGCTCAGTCTACGCGTTCGTACGAGATCCAGCTCAAGTTCTTCAAGTCGAAGGAGTACCGGTCCGAGTACGACGTTACTGAGAAGGAGCTCGAGAAGGTTGTCTCTGAGCGGTTTATCAAGATGCTTGAGACCGAGATCGCCAAGGAGGTCCGGAAGCAGAGCAAGGTCGTCACTGAGGACATTTCTCAGGCTGTTGATTCCTCGAAGGCCGACAAGGTTGTTGAGGCCAACGCCAACGACGACGACGATGACTACAGCTCGCGCAAGGAGAGAACGAAGTCTAAGCAGGCCGCCTCTTACGACGGCCCTGACGAGGATGAGCTCGAGACCATGAGAGAGGCCGAGAAGAGCGACAACGAGATGGACCTGGACTCGTCGAGTGACGACTCCTCTTCCGACTCTGACTCTGACGACGAGGCATCCACCAAGGTTGCCCCTCAGAAGAAGCAGGCCATCTCCAAGGCCCAGCGCGACAGAGAGCAGGAGGTTATCATTGCCCACGAGTACGTCACCAAGTACGCCTTCGACCCTAAGGGTGAGTGGTGCAACTTCAAGCTGGAGCTGTCTGGCGACACCCAGAAGCTGCTGATGGTGAACATCGTTGAGGGAATGTGCAACTCGTGCGTGGTGCGCGAGGTTCCACACATTGGACGCTGCCTGCACGAGCAGGGATCGCGCGATCTTGTCACCGAGGGTGTCAACTTCTCCTCTATGTGGGAGCACGACGCCTTTATTGAGGTGAACAAGGTTCGCTCCAACGACGTTGCCGCTGTGCTGCGCACGTACGGTGTCGAGGCCGCTAGAGCTACAATTGTTAACGAGATCCTGAACGTCTTCGGCACCTATGCCATTGAGGTGTCCTCGAGACATCTCGATCTTCTGGCCGACTACATGACCAGAGAAGGCTCCTACCTGGCCTTCAACAGACAGGGTATCGACAGTTGTACCTCTGACTTTATGAAGATGTCCTACGAGACCACCTGCCAGTTCCTGACCAAGGCTGTGCTGAGTAACGACAGAGAGGAGCTCGAGTCTCCTTCCGCCAGAATTGTCATGGGCAAGCTGAACAAGATCGGAACCGGTGCATTCGATCTGATGTCCAAGATGAAGGCCTGATTCCCTTCCCCCAGATAGATTGGGCCTGCCACCGAAAATGTACTACATAATATAGATTTCAATTACATACGTTACAAATACGCTGAGTAGCCACCGAGTGAAAAATCGCACCTTGAAAAATCGCCTCGAAGTATCGCACCTCAAAAGTTTTGGCTAGAAAAAAAAAGAGAGGGCCGGTCAATTTTTCTCTTGTCAACACACCCCTTGATCAGCAATGTTTGGATCGTCTAAACCGGCCTTCAGCTTCGGCTCCAGCCAGCAGGCCTCGAATACACAGAGCAATGGATCAGGATTCTCGTTTGGTGCGCAGAACAACCAGAACAAGCCGTCCGGGTTCTCGCTGAACACGAATAACGCCCCGGCGCCGCCTAAACCAGCTGGTTTTAGTTTCGGCGGTAACACGTCGTCTCTGGGCACATCGCAGGCTGCAAAGCCCTCAGACTTCTCGTTCGGCTCCAGTAGTACCCAGAACTCTCAAGCGCCAGCTCAATCGCTGAACTTTGGGGCTCCAAAACCCAACATCTTTGGTAACTCACAAACGACTGGTCAGACGACAACGAGCGCGCTGTCGTCGTCGCTGCAGATGCCTCAGATGCAGCAGCAGCAGCAACAGCAACATCAACTGCCACAGAACCCATACGGATCGACTCTGAACATGTCAACGACGACAGAGATGCCAGCGTCGCTGACTTCCAAGTCAGAGCCAAAACTCAAGAGAAAGCGGTCGGTGTCCTCCGTGACGTCGAGCAGCACCTCCGCGAGCGCCCCATCTGGTGGCGACGCGCCACGGAGCAATAGAATGATGTTCCTGGGATCGCTGGGCCAGTCGTTCACTAAACCTACCCACAAGACCGAGAGTGTCTCTGGTCTTTTCTCGTCTTCGCGGTCCATTATTGATGGCCAGCAGAAACAGGCATCAGACGCTGCCGCTGCTCCACAGGACAGCATCAACGCTTACACAAACCTCCACAACGTTCAAGTGCCGAAGTCGGACTACCGCCGGCTGATCATTAGACATTCCAGGGATGCATTCAAGAACTACTCTGAGATCGACCCTAACCAGGTGCTCCTCAAAGACGTTGTCATCAAGGCCCCTGCCCACCGTACGAGGGCCGTTTCCGACTTCAGACCACCCACAAAGAAGGCCAGGCTCGACGAGAAGGAGAAGAAGAGCAACAACAAGAACAACAACAAATCTGCCGAGGCGGGGGAGGCGGGCCAATCTACCGCTGCCTCTGTTCCAGACCTCGAGCAGTCTCGGGCAGAATCTGAAACGGCCAAAGCTCAGGGATACTGGTGCTCTCCTCCTATTGAAGAGCTGGTCAAACTCCCATCCGAGAAGCTTCTTGCTGTTGACTTCACTGTTGGACGTCGCGGATGTGGACAGGTCAGATTTAACCTCCCTGTTGACCTGACTGCCTTTGAGAACAACTGGGACGAGCTCCTTGGCGACACCGTCGTGTTCAAGGGCAAGACGCTCCAAGTTTACCCGGACGAGGAGAAGCCATCCATTGGAAACGGAATGAACGTTCCAGCCACAATCACGATAGAGGGATGCTTCCCAAGGGATAAGGCAACTAAGACGCCGATCAAGGACCCAGAGGCCCCTGAAATGTCCCTGTTTAGCTCCCAACTGAAGGACAAGCCGGGCATGTCTTTCGTTAACTACGACCCTATCACGGGCTCTTACACATTCATCGTTCAGCACTTTTCTATTTGGGGTCTTGTCGATGAAGACGAGGATGATGAGGAGACCGTCGAGAAGTACCGCAAGCAGCAAGAAGCTGAACGTGAACTGCAGGCCCGTCGCCAAGTTCTCAACGAGAGGGCTGCAAACAACATCGCCACGTATGAGAATGGCACGCTGACCAAGATGTACTTGGGAAATGGTTCTCAGGACCGGAGCAACAAGCTTCCCCTTGGTTCGATACCAGGTAATTGGAATGGCAACTCGGGAGACAGAGTTGCATCAGGAATCTCCTCTTCTTCTACTGCAGCTGCTGATGCTGCTGCTACACCGGCACAGGACGTGATTGTTGCGGACGGTGAGGACAGTGCGTTTGTGGAAGATGGGGAGATCGAGGAGGAAGACGAGATTGTTGAGGATGACCTTGAAGCCATGGACGACGTCGTCCATGTTCGTGCCTACGAGCCAGACCCAGAAGATGTGGATATGTTTGCATTGAAGCCCACCGGTGACTACCCTGTTGCTGCTGAATGGGATAAGCAACTGAAGCTATCTTCTGGAGTTGACTCTGTGTTCAACGCCAAGTTGACTAAAATGACTTCTCAGCCGCTGACGGCCAAGAACATCAACAACCTCATCTTTAAGAAGCCGGCACCTACATCTAGAGCGCTTAGCCCGCAGAAGCCAGCATTCGCTCTTTCGTCGCAGTACCAGCAGTGCTTGGACCTCGAGATCCAACAGTCGCAATTTGTGCAGCGGCCTAACGGTTTCCCCAAGGTTGCCTTTGATACTGAAGTCTCTCTGACCTCGACGCTGAAGTCGTTCAAGGGAACAGCTCAGTACGAGGCATACCACCTGTTGGCCATTTTGTTTGATGACAACTACATCCTTGCCCACCTGTCGTCTCTTGACACACAGGCTTACACCGACAAGCCCGAGATGAAGTCTCGGTTGCTTGAACTGAAGAGAAGAGATCTTCTGAGCAGCTGGGTGCACCGGCTCTGTGCCGACAGTCTTAGACGGGTCATTGGATCCAGCCAGAAGCTTGACAATGTATTCTACCTGATGTGCTCGAACAGACTCGGTGATGCCGCTAGAACTGCCATCGCCAGCGGTTCTTCACATATTGGAGTTCTCATTTCCGAGAGTGATTCCAACGATGCCACCGTCCGCTCGCTCGCTGCCAGTCAGCTCGAGGAGTGGAGTCGGTCATCGACCCTTGGCCTGATTCCAAGACCTGTTCTGAAGATCTACAAGCTTCTCTCTGGCTCTATCCTGTCCAACAAGTACATTGGCCACCTCGATGGTTTGAGCTGGCCTGTCGTGTTATTCCTTCTTCTTAAGTTTGGTGACACTAACGTGCCTCTGAGCGACACTTTGAAGCAGTTCGTCGGTTATGTGACCGATCCTCAAGGAGTTGACGAGGTTTATTACAACTTGTTCAAGCTGTTCACTTCTCACGAGGGACTTGAGACCTTTGAGGTTGAGTTTGCGTTCCTGCTGATCACAAAGTTAAACACTCTGTTGCAGCTGCCTGTCGGGGTGACGGACGGAATCTGCAAAGAATTCTCTGCGAAGTTGTCGCAGTACGGGATGTACACCGAGTCGCTCTTTGTTTCAGAGTACCTTTCTGACGACAATGCCTGCAAAGAAGAGATTGTTTTGCTTCTGAACTCGCACATCGATGAGCTCGGGTACCTACAGGACGATGCCAAGCTTCAACGTCTTCACAAGTCTCTTGGTTTGCCTCTCAATGTTCTGAACGAGACGCGTGCCACGAAGTTCACCTCTGCCGAGAAATACGAACCTGCTGCACGGTCCTTGATTGATGCCAACGAGCTTACCAAGGCCGAAGAGCTTACACTGTCGAAGGTTGCACCAGGCTACGTCATTGGCAACTACAAGCTGGAGAAGTGCGAGTGGCTGCTCGGCAACTTCAAGCTGCTGTCGGATTACCACGTCGGTGCGGGTCTGTACTCGGAGTACTTCAAGCTTCTCAAGATGGACGAGTCGAACGTCGAGGAGATGTCTGCAATCGTGAAGGACCTGCTGAACAACCTGCCGGCCATGAAGGAGACGAATAAGCAGTCGAAGGTTGCACGGACGATCATGTACAAGAAGATCATCGGCATGATCTTCCGCTACCGGCTGCCGTACACGGAGTCGCAGCTGCTGAGCCTGGATATGCCACCGAGCGAGATGAACTACTTGAAGAACAAGCTGCCGCAGAAGATGGCGATTGGAGAGTAGTGAGCGCATTATGTATAGTATATTAAAAAAATAAAGTATTAGGAAAGAGTGAAGAGAGTAAAGGACGGATAAGTTAAGCGACGTCATCCATTTCAACGTCGTCGGCTGGGCCCTCGATCTCGTCTCTGAGGGCGTCGACAACGTCGAGGATTGCATCGCAGGCGGGGGAGTCTGGGTGCTCGTCGAGGAAGCAGATGCCAGCGTCGCAGGACTGGCCGATACGTGGGTCGAGCGGGACGGAACCGAGGAACTTGATGTTCAGGTCGTCTGCGAGTTTCTCTCCGCCACCTGTCGTTGGCTTGAAGATGCGGCTCTTACCACCGCAGTTGGGGCAGACGAAGCCGGACATGTTCTCGACGAGGCCGAGGACCTTGATGCCGGCCTTGCGGCAGAAGTCGATCTCCTTGCGGACGTCCAAAAGAGCCACCTCTTGAGGAGTAGTGACGACAAGCGCGCCGTCGATGCCGCTGTCCTTGAGGTACGTCGACGTGGACAGGTGTTCGTCGGAGGTTCCCGGCGGGGTGTCGACGACGAGGTAGTCGAGGTTGCCCCAGTCAACATCTTTGAGGAACTGTTTGATGAGGCCGCTCTTCTTCTGACCGCGCCAGATGATGGCGGCATCCTCATCGGGCAACATGAACTGGATGCTCATCATGCCGAGGTTGTCTGCGACGTAGACGGGCGACCAGCCGGCGTTGGACTCGTGGACGGTCTCCTTCTCGCATCCGAGCATCTTGGGCAGCGAAGGGCCGCATATATCGAGATCCATCGCGCCGACTTCGAGGTTTTCATCGGCAGCGAGCGCCCACGACAGCATGCTCGTGAACGTGGACTTGCCGACGCCTCCCTTGCCCGACAAGACGAGGATCTTGTGCTTGACTGATGATAGTCTTTCTGTTATAAGTGGGATGTCAGGGTCGGGGCCCTTGGGCGTCGAGGCGCAGATATCCTTGTTTGCACAGCCCTGGCAGGCGTCTGCTGATCCGGCAGCCTCGGACTCGGGTCCTGGGCAGTGCTCGGGCTCTGGGGCGACCCTGGGCGTGGTTGGAGCGTTGACGGCGATCATTAGTAATGGGTAGAAAAGAGGGGAGAAAAGTGCTTCTTTTTTTTCCTCCCCGCTATTTATTTGTGGTTTTTAGGGGCCTAATAATTGCAGGGAGGATAGCGACCTAGCTAACTGGCTAACTAGCGAAATAGCTCAACCTCCCCAAAGGAGCGCGAAAAAAGTTATAGGTGAATTTCGCAGGGCTTTTCGCAGAGCTTTCGCGTACAATTTTGATCCCTCCCCCAACCAGTCTTTCTTCCTATGCCCTCTGCAGAGATGGACAAATACGACCCGGCGACGTACGGGGTGCAGTCGCTGACCCCACAGGAGAAGAGGTCGCAGTGGTTTGCCGCCGACGAGAAGAAAAAATTCGACCCGGAGGAGACGGCTGCCCGGTACAAGTACCTCCTCGAGGTGACGGACATCTTCAGCCACTTCCTGAAGAGCAAGGCCGAGAAGGACCCTAAACAGGCGCAGGTGCTCAAGCTGGTCGAGCGTGACCAGGAGGAGACCCGTAGGAAGCGTGCCGCCAAGAAGGGCCGCGGCCGCAAGACGGAGCAGGAAGAAGACGCCGAATTGCTCAAGGAGGACGAAGAAGATGACGACGAGACTCCCTTCGAGTTCACGGACTCGCCACGGTACGTCAACGGCAAGCTGAGACCGTACCAGGTGCAGGGACTGAACTGGCTGGTCGGCCTGGACAACAACAATCTTTCTGGAATTTTGGCCGACGAGATGGGTCTCGGTAAGACTTTGCAGACGATCTCTTTCCTCGGTTACCTGCGGTACATCAAGAAGACCCAGGGCCCGCACCTGGTGATCGTGCCAAAGTCGACACTCGACAACTGGAAGCGCGAGTTCGCCAAGTGGACTCCCGAGGTTAGCACCGTCGTGCTGACCGGAAACCAGGACGAGCGTAACGCGCTTATCAAGGAGCGCATCATGCCGTGCGACTTCGACGTTGTAATCTCGTCCTACGAGATCGTTATCAAAGAGAAGGCCACTTTGCGCAAGTTCGACTGGCGCTACATCGTCGTCGACGAGGCCCACCGTCTCAAGAATGAAGACTCTCTGTTGTCCCAGATCATCCGTGCATTTCACTCCAAGAACCGCCTGCTCATCACCGGTACCCCGCTCCAGAACAACCTGCACGAGCTCTGGGCCCTGCTCAACTTCCTGCTGCCCGACATCTTCTCCGACTCGGAGACGTTCGACGAGTGGTTTTCGGGAAGTCAGGATGGTAAGGATGCGGAGGAGGTCAAGGGCGCGGGCGCGGGTGAGCCTAAAGCCGTCGGCGACGACAGCTCCAGCGACGTTGTCAAACAACTCCACAAGGTCCTCCAGCCGTTCCTCCTTCGGCGCATCAAGGCCGATGTCGAGCACTCGCTCCTCCCAAAGAAAGAGCTCAACCTCTATGTCGGCATGACGCCAATGCAGCGCCAGTGGTACCAGAAGATCCTCGAGAAGGACATCGATGCCGTCAACGGCGCCAACGGAAAGAAGGAGTCCAAGACGAGACTTCTTAACATCTGTATGCAGCTCAGAAAGTGCTGCAACCACCCCTACCTCTTCGACGGCGCCGAGCCCGGTCCACCTTACACCACCGACGAGCATCTCGTTTACAACAGTGAGAAGATGCTTGTGCTGGACAGACTGCTCAAGCGTCTGCAATCGCAAGGTTCGAGAGTGCTCATCTTCTCGCAGATGAGTCGTATGCTCGACATCCTCGAGGATTATGCCATGTTCCGTGGCTGGGGATACTGCCGTATCGACGGTCAGACCGACCACGCCGACCGCATCAAGGCCATCGACGATTACAACGCGCCCGGCAGCGACAAGTTCCTGTTCTTACTCACGACGCGTGCCGGCGGTCTCGGTATCAACCTGACCTCCGCCGACACCGTCGTACTGTACGACTCTGACTGGAACCCGCAGGCCGACCTGCAGGCCATGGACAGAGCACACCGTATCGGACAGAAGAAGCAAGTCAAGGTGTTCCGCTTCGTTACGGAGAACGCTATCGAGGAGAAGGTTCTCGAGCGTGCCTCGCAGAAGCTGCGTCTGGACCAGCTGGTCATTCAGCAAGGACGCCAGATCCCACAGCAGGACAAGACCAAGGCCAACTCCAAGGATGAGCTTCTCAACATGATCCAGCACGGCGCCGCCAACCTTTTGCAGAACCGTGAAGGTGGGTCCGGAGACGGCAAGCACTCGCTTGACGACGACGACATAGACAAGATCCTGCAAGAGTCTGAGAAGAAGACGACCGAGCTCAAGACCAAGTTCTCGCAGCTCGGTCTCGACGACTTGCAAAACTTCACCTCTGGATCCGGCGAGCTCTACGAGTGGGATGGCAAGAACTTCCAGAGGAAGGCCGCCACGGATGCCAGTCTGCAGTCGTTCCAGTGGATCGAGCCTGCCAAGCGGGAGCGCAAGTCTAACTACTCTGTCGACGAGTACTACCGCGAGGTGCTGAACAACCGTGCCAGCAAGCCTGCACCACACTACAGCATCCCACACCCGAAGTCACTCAACCTGTACGACCACCAGTTCTACCCAGCGGAGCTGTGGGAGCTTCACAACCTGGAGAATGCCAACTACAAGCGGTTGACGAAGCAGCATGCCGAGCTGGCCAAAGGTACCAAGGAGACGCTCGAGCAGCGGCGCCTGGACCAGCAGCTCGAGCAGGCCGAAATCGAGCACTCGAGAAAGCTGACGGAAGAGGAGGAGATCGAGAAGAAGAGGCTTTTGACGGAGGGCTACGGCAATTGGTCGCGCAAGGACTTCTTCCAGTTTGTTGGCGCCTGTGCGAGACACGGACGCAACAACATCCCGGAGATCGCTGCCGAGTTCCCTGACAAGACCGAAGAGGAGGTGCGCGAGTACGCGCAGGCGTTCTGGGAGAACCTGAAGGACATCGAAGGTTACGAGCGGCAGGCCATGCACGTCGAGCAAGGAGAGGATAAACTGAGCAAGATTGCTGTGCAGAAAGAGATGCTGCGTCGGAAGATGGCACAGTACAAGTATCCGATGGAGCAGTTGGAACTGAAATTTCCTCCACACAGCACGCGCAGAATCTTTACGGACGAGGAGGACCGGTTCCTGCTTGTGCAGATGTTCCGGATTGGGCTGGACAACGCAGACATCTACGAGCTGATCCGCGAGTCCATCCAGTCGAGTCCATTCTTTGAGTTTGACTACTGGTTCCGGTCCCGCACCGGCACCGAGCTGAACCGGCGGTGCCTGACGCTGCTGACGTCGCTACAACGGGAGTACGAGGCGCAGCTGCCCCGGTGGTACAAGCGGCGCGAGGCCAGCTCTGCTTCCGAGCGCAAGCGCCGCAGATACGTCTGAGCGTGACCTTGTATCCCTCCCCCTAAACTGTACATTAATAGAATTATTTAGATCTAGACCCTGCAACGGTTTTTGTCAGCTGGCAGCGAAAACCATCGTTAGCGAGCTTCAGCCGTGCCGGATGAACAGCAAAACGCCGAGGGGGAAGAAGCCCTCGGAACATTTTTTCACACTAGTTTTTTTCAATTGTTTTACCGAGCACAGCCCCGAAATGGGCCTGGTCGGAGCTTATATAAAGAGGGGGTGTGGATCCTGGGTTGTCTTGCTAACGAGCAACTAATTGTAGTAAAGATGTCTAAGTTTTACGATTTCTCCGTCAAGGACAACAAGGGTCAGGATTTCGAGTTCAAGGACCTGAAGGGCAAGGTTGTGCTGATCGTGAACACGGCCTCGAAGTGCGGCTTCACCAAGCAGTACGCCGAGCTCGAGAAGCTGTACGAGGACTACAAGGACCAGGGCTTTACGATCATCGGCTTCCCTTGCAACCAGTTTGGCCACCAGGAGCCGGGCACGTCTGAGGACATTGCGCAGTTCTGCAAGCTTAACTACGGCGTCACTTTCCCGCTGATGGAGAAGAGCGACGTGAACGGCAACGAGACCAACGAGGTGTACGTGTGGCTCAAGGAGCAGAAGTCTGGCCTGCTGGGTTTCAAAGGCATCAAGTGGAACTTTGAGAAGTTCCTCGTCAACAAGAAGGGCGAGGTGTACCAGAGATACTCTTCTATGACGACGCCAAGCAAGATCGCGCCGGATGTTGAGTTGCTCCTTAAGCAGTAACTTGTCTGTCTGCCTGTCTATCTATCTAATTGAATGCGTCTATTAGTCTATGCGTAGTATTTAAATGGTGATCGACAGCTAGTTTGGTCTCGACAGCAGGTGTCCCATCTTCTCGACCTTTGTCCGAAGGTATCCCTCGATCTCCTTGCTCTCGATGCCCTCGCCGTGGTGCTGCCAAGCGAGCGGGATCATCGGCACCCGCTCGGACACCTTGACGAGTCGGTTGCGGCCCTCGACGGCGATGATCTTGTCCGGGTTGTTCGTAAGCAGCTTGATGTCTGTGAGCCCGAGGTCCAGCAGGATCGCCGTAGCCATCGAGTAGCTGCGCTTGTCGGCCGGGTGCCGGAGGAGAAGGTTGGCCTGGACGGTGTCCGAGCCCAGGTCCTGCAAGTTGTACGCCTTGAGCTTCTCTCCGAGGCCGATGCCACGGCCCTCCTGCCGCAGGTAGACGATGCAGCCGTGGCCGTTCTCACCCATGACGCGGCCGGCCTCGTCGAACTGCTCGCCGCAGTCGCACCGGGCCGACCAGGCCGTCTCACCCGTGTAGCACTCGGAATGGATTCTGACGAGTGTGGCATCCCGCTGGGAGACACAGCTCTGGTCCTCGATGATGTTTCCCTGGTCGTCAAACTTCAGCTCGATCCCGAGCCGGTCGTCGCGGTCGGCCTCCGTACGGCCCGGGTACAGCCGGCCCACGTAGGCACCTCTCGTCATACGGTCGGCCTGGGTCTCGCCAGGCCGCTTCTTAAACAGACTCCGCGACCGGATGTCCTCGCCAAACACAATTGCCAGGTGCTCCTTGTTGTCGACGTTGTTCGAGTACAAGTGCAAGAAGATCTCCGGGCCCTGGGTCGTCGGGATCCGCGCCCGGGCGATGCACTCGACGACGGGCAGCGAGTCCGGCAGCTGCCGTCTTTTGGCAGCGATCTCTGTGTCGGGAATAAGCTCGTCCACTTCGTGGCTCAGCTGGTCGCCGTGTGCACTGGGCGACACCTGAGGCGAAACGAGCGGCATGTTGGCGAACATGTCCGACCCCGTCGTGGCACCCGTGGCATCCGTGGCCACCGTGGCCATCGAATCGGCCCGGCTGCTATCCACAGAGGCTATACTTTTACTGTTGAACGCTCCCATCTCCGAGAGCACACTCATGGCCTTCCTGTCGCCAGCGAGATCTGGCTGTGTTCTCTGAACTGCGCTGATCATTTCTGGTTGGTCCGCCATCCCTGAAACTGCGTTGCGGCCAGCCCTATTTATATAAACTGCCTGTATGCAAAGAAGCAGAGAGCCACTAAGCAGGGTGCGATTTTTCAACCTCCTCGGTTTTAGTAAGCAGGTGGAAAAAAAAGATGATGAGTAAGAAAGCGGAGAGAGCGAGCGAGCGAGCGAGCGAGCAAGCGACTGAGACAGTTGTTCATTTTACTCTCCACTATTGTGGTGCACGGATGTTCCCCGCAATCCCGCCGCACATATAAGACAGGTGCAATTTCACCCCCTGCTATTTTAAGCGCCCACCGTCCAACCTCCACCCGCTATGTCCTTGACCGACAAACAGAAGCTGATCCTCGGCGGCTCCGTGCTTTTCCTCTCTGTGGCCGTCATGGTTCAGTCCGGCAAAAAGCCTACCATCAACCCAACCAAGATCGTCTACCCACCAGCCAACGGCGGCACCTCTACTAACCGTATTTACAACATCATCAGGGACCCGGCCGAGCTGGACCCGCTGGTGATCACGCGGCTGCCGCTGCTGCTGAACTTTGTGCGCCTCGGCGAGCCAGCTTCGAACAAGCTGACCGAGGCTCTCCACGAGGTCGTCGGCCGCCAGATGCCCAAGGAGAACAAGGCCGTCTCGATGGTGTCCATCGAGCTCGACAACCCGGAGAACCTGCCATTGCAGGCCCGCTACGCCGTCAACGACGTCCCGTCGGTCGTCGCACTCAAGAAGCAGCTCATTGACGGCAGATACGTCGACGCAGAGCTCAATTCCGACCCAGTCAAGAACGACGTCAAGATGGACGAGCTGACCCAGTGGGTCAGAGAGCACGCCGAGGACATCAAGAACGGTCCTCCTCTCGGGCTCGAGAAGAAGGAGTAGGTGAGACTATGCTGCGACTACACTGAAAATACACTGTCCGTTGTCTATCGTTTTATCGTATCATCGTAGCTATTAGGTACAGGTTTGGCTCTTTTAGTTTTCGGCCTCCGCTTTGGTGTCCGCCCACACCTGTACAACGTTGTCGTAGAAACTGCACGTCGCAATCACGTCGCCCTGCCAGTCGCCGCCGTACGTGATCGACGAATGGTCCCGCTTGAAGTAGTTCTCGACGGCGATCTCGGTGCCGCCCGATTCGGCGTCGTAGCTCAGCAGCCGCGCTCCGTCGTACATGCAGCAAGTCAGGACCCGGTGGTCCGCAGCGTCCGGGCTCGGAATCAGCTTCCAGACGCCGCCACCCAGTGCAAGCGTCTCGCTCACCTTCGGGTAGGCTCCCGTGCCCGGAAGGTACCGCAGGTCGAAGCAGCGCACGTGGTCGTCGTAAGAGCCTGTCCAGAATGCGTTCGGCGTGCCCGAGCACCAATCCTTCGAAGAAGTCAGCACAGACACAACGCCGGCACCGTGAATCCGGTCGTCGGACCAGACCGCCTGCTGCGGGGCGCGCATGTCATGCACGACGAGCTTGCGGTCGTCACCGCCAGAAATGACGAGATTCTCGGTGGCCGGCTGAGCGCCGAAGTCCGCGTACCAGCACTCCAGGTCGTGGCCGGTGTCAAAGTCCGTTAGCTTATCGCTCTCAATGTCGTAGAACGAGCACACGCCGCTCGTCGTCGTCAGGACGAGCAGGTTCTGCTTGGTCTTGTGGAAGTTGACCGCCGTTATCAGGATGTGTTCGTTAAAGAGCCGGCGGTCGGCCAGCTGCGTCAGTTTCGTCGGGTCCTCGCTGTCAACTTTCCAAAGTATAATACTACCCTTAGAGTCGCAGCTGCACATGCGGCTCTCGTCGAATGGATCGACTTTCAGGTCCAGGATGGCGCCATTGGTCGGATAGCTTTTAGCTAGAGTAGGTTCTGGGGCGGCAATATCCCAGACCTCGATCGAGCCGTAGCGGTTTTCGCCCTCGACGAGCTTGTAAGTGCCCAGATAGAGATAGTGGTCTTTAATTCGCAGGGAACATGGCGGCAGTTCGCTCTTAAACACGGCTGTACGCTGGAGCGATGGGAAGGACATCTCGTGATAATGTGGGGAAAAGACATTTGCGTATTTTTTTTTTTATTTTTCACGTCTCGTAATTTCTTAGGTCACCTTCGCGAAATCTGATGGGCAGATCAAAATAGACTTCAAAAAAAAAAAACACTTCACCATTTTCGCACCCTTTATTTTTTCCCTTCGTAGGCTCCCCCTTTATTTGATCCCTTTAAGGTAAACAAATGACCGACGTCAAGAAATACCAGGACGCATTCGCGCTTTTCGACAAGAAGGGCACCGGCAAGGTTCCGTCGACGCAGCTGGGCGATCTGCTGCGCTCTGTGGGTCAGAACCCAACGCTGAAGGAGGTTTCGGAGCTCCAGACCGGCCTCGGGGACGAGATCGAGTACACCAAGTTCGTCGAGCTGATAGACAGAGAGGGCGGCTACAAGAAGGCCGGCCAGCCGGAGGACTACATCAAGGCTTTCCAGATCTTTGACAAGAACCTGACGGGCTTTATCGGGGTCGGAGAGCTCAAGTACATTCTGACCTCGATCGGCGAGAAGCTGGACGAGGACGAGGTCGACGAGCTGCTCAAGGGCATCAACGTGACCGACGACAACACGATTGACTACGTCGAGTTTGTCAAGTCGATTCTGGCGCAGTAAATCTAGCAGAGTGTTCATTATACCCAAATATTAGTCTCATTTATAGTAAAGGTCAGGCAGTCTGTCAGCAGACAGTCTATGTAAGGATCGGCAGGAAGTTGGCGATGATCATCATGGGGATGCCAAACACGTCGCGCTTCAGCGTCCACACCGAGCTTGTCCGGATGCTCTCGCCCTCAGGCGTCAGCAGTGTACACTCGGTCATCGTGGCGCCGCGGAAGTCGCCGAACGCGATCTTCGAGAACAGCTTGAAGTACTCGACGCACGACCTGTCGTCCATGATCTCGACGGCGAAGGTCGACCTTCCCAAGAGCTGCTCCTTCTTCCAGCCCGTCAGGATGCAAAACTCGTCCCCGACGTAGGCGATCTGGCTCGTCCGGCGCCACACGAGCGTCGGCGTGCCGCTGATCGAGATGTAGTTGTCGTACTCGAGCAGCGTCCGCTGGAAGCACTGCTCGGCGAAGATGAGGTCGTCGTCCTTGAGGTGTATCATACTCGCGATAAACGACGGCCGGAACTCTGCCATCGACTTCGACATCGCCATCAGGTGCGACTTGTCAAACCGCTTCTGCAGGTACATGTTGAGGTCGTGGTACGGCCTGACGTAGCTGAACGGCGCGCGGATCTGCGAGTACACCTCCGAGGGCTCGTGGTACAGCAGGCCGCACTCGCCGTCCGGTGGCTTCTCGTCCGTTCCGGTGTTCTCGTGGTTCGCAAACACGTCCGTCGGCATGTCCTCGATGATTCCAATCGAGAACGAGATCGCCGACCGCCGGTTCCGCTCCTGGAACTGCTCCGGGTGCTTGCTGCGGAAGACGCTGATCTTCTTCACCACGTCCGGGAACGTCACCGTCTTGACGCCGTCGATCGTCGACATCAGCCCAATGAAGTACTGGTTCGTCAGCGGGTCGCACTTCGGATCGTCGTTGTGCAGCTCGCTGTACGTGATGTGGTGCGGCGGCGTCAGCTTCGGCGGACCCATCAGCTGTGCCTGTGCATGTGCCTCCGCAGCAGCCTGCGCAGCCTGCCGCTGCTGTTGCTGTTGCTGTTGCTGTTGCTGTTGCTGTTGCTGTTTCTGATGGTGCTGCACCAGCTGTTGTTGGCTGAAGTATCCCACACTGACGTTGCTGCCGGTGTTGCTGTTGTTGTTATTGCCGCTGCTACCCTGCACCATGTGCTGCGCCTGGGACTGTGGCTGCGGCTGTCCACCCGTTGCCATCAACGGCTGGTAGTTCAGGTAGCCAAGATCCTCTGAGCTCGTCGAGATCGCCGGCGACGGCGTGAACACACCTCCCTCTGCAGCGTCCCTGTCAATGATCGAGCCCAGGATCGAGTACTCGAGGTCCGCTGCCGTCGACAGGAAGTTACTCCTCGAGCTCGAGCGCTCTCTAGACGGCACGAGGTCCATCGACCGCGGCTGTCTGACGTCTTCGGTGTTTTGCACAGCTTCGGCCTGTGTATCCAGCAGGTACTTCTTGGTCTTGCGCGGTGCATCCCGGCAGGTGCTCTGCAGGTGCCGGGCTATACACCGCTTACAAGGCCTGTTATCATCGCAGGTGATATGTGCCTTGCGGCAGTGGTTGCACGCCCGAGACACCTTGTTCTTGTTGACTCGCCGCTGTTTCGGCTTCTTCTTCTTCCCCTCGGTCACCTTCCGCTGCTTGGTGGCCGGCCCATCCTCTGTCACCACACCCGTCTGGCAATCCGTCTGGCAATCCGTCTGTGAACCTACCGTTTTGGGACTCGTCACTTTAGCGCCAGCCTGGGCAGTTTGGGGTCCGTCAGGGTGTTCTTTCTCGTCCATGCCCTCTTTCTGTCGCTCCAGCGGTACCATTGTCTCGCTGGAACCTCCGCTGTCGATCTCACCGTACATATAAGCCGTTCCCACTTGGGCTCTTCTAGCAAGGAGTCCGTGCGTCCGCTTACCGGGTGCATGTTTCCGCAGCTTGGGGCCCGCCCGGTGTGGGATGGAAAAAAACTACTCGGCCAAGGAAAACGCAGCTGCCCGGAGCGGGGAACTGCTAGCAGGCTGGTAGGGGTGCCGCCAGGCTGGCAGGGATGCCTGCATCTGGCAAGATCCGCACCCCTCTTGCTGGGCCTTGGTTTTTTTTTTTCTGCCCGTGTTTCTCCGGGGTACCAGCGCCATAGTGTGGGCACCCACACCCAAGAAGGCAGTGTACACAGCCGGTAAACCAAAGCTCCGGCGTGCGGTGTTTTTTTTTGTCCGGTCCGCTACGGCAAGAAAGAAGTATTGGGAAGGGAAGCCAGGTCGGTTGAATCAGACGACACTACAGCATCCCGGATCCGGAAGCCTGCACCGATAGTGACATAATGGCCGTGCAGATGCGCCGCCGCCGTCCTATTTGGGATATTCTGTTCCCTGCTTCCCCTCATTGACCAAATGCCTCACTCTCTTTCCCCCTCTTCCCTCTCTTTTCCCTCTTTTCCCTCTTTTCCCTCTCTTCCCTTTCTGTTCCCTCTCTGTTCCCTCTCTGTTCCCTCTCTTTCCTTCCGGGCTGTGCTCACCTCCATTTTTTTCCGCTAAGCGCCAACTGTCTCGAGCCCGCTTGGCGGGAGTAGTCACACCAGCAAACCAGCCATAATTATGTCCTTCCCGACAACTTCAGAGATTAATATTGGTATCATTGTACCCGTATCGCTGGTAGCTACATTATTATACCATCACCTTGCCTGCCCCTTCAACCCTTCTTTCCTTTCCACCTACCATACTCCTCCCCCATCCATCATTACTCACTAAAATTTTTTTTTTCACCCTAGTCCTTCTTTTCCAGTCCTTTATCACAACCGTATACTCCACCATGTCTTCGCTTACTGATTGCCTGGAGAACCTCAAACTCTCTGCACTCGACGACACCGTTCCGGACGCCAAACTGTCCACCGAGGAGCTCGCCCTCAAGGCCCAGTGGACCACGCTGGCCGCCAGCCCTGACGCCGATTTCGTCAAGAATCTCAATGCTTCTCTGAAGAACAAGACCTACATTGTCGGCAACCAGCCGACCGACGCCGACGTGACTGTGTTCAAGGCCGTCTTCCCACAGGCCGGTGCCTGGGCCAAGGGCGACGAGTCCGTCCTGGCCTCGCACCGCCACGTGTTGCGCTGGATCGACCTCGTCCAGAACACTCTGCTCGATGCCCAGCTGCCAGAGGACGTCAAGATCGCCGTCAACGCAGACGCCACCGTCCCTAGAGAGATCACTGAGAAGAAGAAGAAGGATGGAAAGAAGGGTGATGCCAAGGACGCAAAGAAGGGTGACGCAAAGAAGGATGACTCCCAGAATGCCAAGGATGCCAAGAAGGGTGGTGACTCCAAGCCTCACGGCAAGCCTGACGCCGCCACAATCGCCCGCCAGAAGGCTGCCAAGGAGGCCAAGAAGGCCAAGAAGGCTGCCAACAAGCAGGCCCAGGTCAAGAAGGACCCATCTCCAGATATGATCGACTTCCGTGTCGGATTCATCGAGAAGGCCATCAAGCACCCTGACGCCGACTCGCTCTACGTCTCGACGATCCACATGGGCGACGAGGAGGGCCCACGTACCGTCTGCTCCGGTCTCGTCAATTACGTTCCACTGGAGGACATGCAGAAGCGTTACGTCGTCGTCATCGGCAACCTCAAGCCCGTCAAGATGCGCGGCATCAAGTCCAGCGCCATGGTGCTCTGCGCCTCCGACGACGACCACGGAAAGGTCGAATTCATCAACCCACCTGCCGGATCTGAGGCCGGTGACAAGATCTTCTTCGAGGGCTACGACGGCACCCCAGAGCACGTCCTCACTCCAAAGAAGAACATCTGGGAGACTTGCCAGCCTCGCTTCACCACCAACGCCGACCACGAGTGTATCTACAGACTCGAGGGCAAGCCAGATGCCAAGCTTGTCAACAAGAAGGGTGAAGTCTGCAAGAATTCCACCCTTGTTAACGCCACTGTCCGTTAGGAAAATACTAATTCTTCCCAATCTCTTTGACATTCTGCCGTAGAGTAGTTTTCGCTGCATTTTTCAGTCCCTCCTAAAAACTTTCCTAATCTGACCTATCACCTGCCATTCTAGATGAAGCTCCTCAAGCAGGCCCTAGAGAGGGACGAGAGCGGAACGGTCGTTGTTGTGCCGGAAGATAAAGATGACCTCTGGGCATTGTATAATTTGATAGCCAAGGGCGACGAAGTGTCGCTGCGTACTACCCGTAACGTCAAGAGTCCGAACGGCTCTTCTACAAGAAAGAAGCTGAAGTTGCGCCTCAAAGTGGAATCTGTCGAGTTTGTGCCGAGCGACGAGACAATGCGGATCAAGGGCCGCACTTCTGAGCAGCACGAGGATGTGCCGCAGGGCTCGTACCACACCGCCGAGCTCCAGCTCGGAGATAAGATCGAGATTTGCAAAGACGAGTGGGACCAGGTGGCCCTCGATACCGTCCACCAGGCGTGCTCTGTGGAGGACAAGGCCGAGGTGGGTGCCGTCGTGCTCGAAGAGGGCGTTGCACATGTGTGTCTGGTGACTGACAACATGACTGTGCTAAGAAACAAGATCGAGAAGTCGATTCCAAAGAAGCGCAGAGGTGACTCGTCTGCCCACGACAAGGCCGTGGCCAAGTTTCTGGACGCCACTGCCGAGTCGCTCGTCCGCAACCTGGACACCGAGAAGTTGAAGGCCATTCTGGTAGTTTCTCCTGGAACGACTGCCCAGCAGCTTGTCGACAAGGTCATGGAGAAGGCCACGAAGGACGGAAACAAGCAGCTTCTCAAGAACAGAAGCAAGTTCGTGGTAGCCCATGCCTCCACCGGATACCTGCAGGGACTCGAAGAGGCTCTCAAGTCGGACCAGCTCCGCAAGCAGCTTGCAGACACCAAGTTCCAGCGGAACGTGACGCTGTTTGACGACTTCTCGCGCCTGCTTAACGAGGACAACGGCAAGGCCTGGTACGGCGACGAGGAGGTCTCCAAGGCCGCAGACATGCCGGGCGCTATCCAGACGCTGATGATCACTGACTCGCTGTTCAAGAACGATGATATCCAGAAGAGACGCTACTACATCGATCTTGTCGACAAGGTCGAGTCTCAGGGCGCCGAGGTGGCCAACTTCTCGAGCCTGCACACCAGCGGCGAGCAGCTTGACCAGCTGACGGGTATCGCCGTGATCCTGAACTACCCTGTCCCAGGTCTTGACGAGGACGACGACGACGACGACGATGATGACGAACAATAGCCAGCTTATTTATCCTTAATTCCCATTTTGATGTATCTATATACAGGTGAAAGGTGGAGTCAGTCAGTCTATTTGACTTCCTTGATGGTCTCGACCGTCTCTGTCACTGCCTCCTTCGGCGTGGCGGCGGTATGTGCATGTGGCTTCCTCTCCATACCGGCCGCGTCTCTCATTCTATCTGTCAGCCGCTCCGGCTGGACGCCGAAGAACTTGTTCAGGTACCAGACGTCGACGCCGCGGCAGAACTGCATAGCGTCCTGTGCAAGTCCGAATGCGATACCCATGCGTCCTCCACGCCGGATGAAGTCGCGGGCCTGGATTCTCGGCATCCGGTGCCACCACGCATAGAAGAATCCGGGAAGCACAACTGCCATCGTCGTGTTAGCAAAGTCCTTTACTCCTCTGGCCGAGTCCAGTGCAGCCTCAAGTCCGAAGATCGTGCCCACAAATCCGGCCAGCTTACCAGAGGTCCGGAATCCCAGGCCCATACCTTCCTTCAGGCAGTAGTACATCTTACGCTTGTGGTACATGAACCAGCCATTATAGTGAGTTGGCAGTCGGTGCGAGTTGCTGGCAAGGTACTTCAGAGACGCCTGGCTATATCCGTGCGCCATGCCTCCCAAAGCTCCAATACCACCAGCAGTGGCACTCAAAAGAACGACTCTGAGCGGCGGCGGAAGTCCGAACCGCTCCTCTCTATTCTCATCCTCGATCTCCTCCAAAGTAACAACTTTTGTAGAGTCCTCGTTCAGCTGGTCATCGGACAACTCCTTCGGATCGATCGCCGTCGTCATCTTTTGGTGGTGTAGACTTTTCACTTCGAGGGTTGGCGCTTATTTGATTTTTTTTTTCTCCGAGCTCCCTCTCTATCTCTCTGTCTCCCCGTCTCTTTCTTCTCCCCCACACTAAAATCGAGAAATCGCAGCCTCGTTTCCTGCCTAATTTGGTAACCTATTTTCCGATACATCAGATATCGAAAATAGACGTTTAAGGGACCTGTGAAAAATGAGTAGCTCCTCACTCTCAGAGTCAGGTTCGAACGCCCCACTCATTGCCGAGATTCAAGGCAGCTCGGCCGTCTGGTCGAAGGCCCTCGTGAGCTCAATTGCCATTGCCTGCTTCTCCTCCATTCTCTATGGATATCATATGGCGGAGCTGAATGCTCCCGGCCATTACCTCAAGGAAGAGCTGGCACTGACGGACACCCAGCTTGGCTTTGTCACAGCCATCTTCTCCATTGGCGGTCTGATTTCGTCGACGTTCGCTTCGAATCTGTCCACTCGCCACGGCATGAAGATCTCCTTCGGTACCACGTCCGTCTTCTACGCAATTGGCGCTCTCATCGAAGCAAGAGCCGTCTCGTACAGCCAGATGCTTCTCGGTCGGTTCATTTCTGGTCTGGGCGGTGGACTTGCCATTGTGTTTGTTCCACTCTACGTCAATGAGACCTCACCTCTCAACCTGAGAGGTTTCCTGGGCAGCATGACCCAGGTCTCTGTTAACTTGGGCATCCTGCTCACACAAGGTCTGGCCATCCTGTGGAGCACTCCTGAGGACTGGAGAAAGATCCTCTGGACTGCAATGGGCATTTCGTGTGTTGCGCTTGGTTGTAACGTCATTTTCCTCGAAGAATCTCCAAAATGGTTGGCATTGAACGCCGGCGACCCTGCCGAGGCCCGCGAGGTGCTCACGGTGCTCAGAAACGGCGACTCTGTTGCTGCCCAGAGCGAGATCGACTCCTGGAAGGACGAAGAACGCCTGCACAACGAGGCCATCCAGTCCAACCCGCACCTGGCCTCGCTCAACCTCGGCACCTATCTCACGGAGCCTACGTACGCACACTCAAAGACCGTGGCCACCGCCATCATGCTCGGCCAGCAGTTTGCCGGCATCAACGCGGTCATCTTCTACGGCGTCAAGATCCTCTCGGACCTCTTCCCAACGTGGGCTGTGTCGCTCAATTTCGTCATCGGCGTCGGCAACACCGTCATCACGTTCGTGGCCTCGCTGTTCCTCGACTCACTGGGTCGCAAGCCGCTGCTCGAGATGTCGTCTGCGCTGATGGGTCTGTTCAGTCTGGGACTGTGCATTGGAATCATCTTCAACTCGCAGATCTTCACAATCGTCTCAATCTTCGGCTACGTCGCCTCCTTCGCTACCGGAACTGGCCCTATCCCGTTCCTGCTGGTGTCCGAGGTTTCGCAGATCGAGGTCAAAGACCTGGCACAGAGCTGGGCTACGGATGTCAACTGGCTCAGCGTGTTCGCTGTTGGCTCACTCTTCCCGATCGTGAACAGCGTCATTGGTGGCTATGTCTACTTGCTGTTCGCGGGAGTCTGCTTCCTGCTGGCACTCTTTACTAGGAACTACATTCCAGAGACCAAGGGCAAGAAGACCTACGCGGAGGTGTGGGGTGAGCGGACGGAGTGAGTGAATGGAGTGAGCGGACAGTGAAGTGACTCTTTAACTATATATGACATGTAACGACCTATATTTTTGCACCTTATCTCTAGTCCCTGTTTCAGGATTGTCTCAGATTGGATCTAGATTTTGATAGGCTGGCGCTAAAAAAAAAGGACTTCAATTCAAGCTTCCATCCCCGAGTTCCACCAAGTAAAGCATGCAGTGTCAAAGTAACAACCAGATCAGGCTCAATTCTAGAGCAGCCAGCGAGTACGTGCATCCGTTGAAGAGCAGCTGTCCCCGGTGGCGCCCTCGCCGGGAAGGTAACAACGCCCCAGTGTTCGACGCGCTTCCCACTGTCAAGATCAGCCACAAGAAGATGAAGGCCGCGGACTACCGGCAGACGTCTCGGGAGAACAGCAGGATCGTGAAGGCGGTGCTGAACCAGCGGAAGCGGTTTGTAGGGAAGAAGAGGGAGATTGTGAAGGAGGTCGTGGAGGCAGCAGAGGAAGCAGAGGCTGTAGAGGAAGCAGAGGCTGTGGAGGCCACCAACGCGCCAGAGGGACTCGTAGTCGATGGCTATGAGGTTCATGGATATGGTTACGGGAGCGGCCGCACTCTGTTCTGTCTCTGCGACGAAGTCACCACGCTCAGCACAGCGCAGTTCATCATGGAGGGATCGTCCCACATAACGAGTCCCAAATAGGAAAGTGGCTCCTTTAAGATGTGTCCACGTGATCTCAATGTGACTCTACACCCGGCACCTCAAACGAAAAATTTTGGGACCGGCGCTCCAAAAATTTGGCCTTGAAAAAAAAAGCTGAGGGGCCTTGAATTTTTCATCTTCACACACACATACTCTCTCATCATGCCTACGAGATTCAGACAGACGAGAAAGCACAGAGGTAACGTGACCTGCGGTTACGGTCGTATCGGTAAGCACAGAAAGCACCCCGGTGGACGTGGTCTCGCTGGTGGTCAGCACCACCACCGTATCGCCATGGACAAGTACCATCCAGGTTACTTTGGTAAGGTCGGTATGAGATTCTTCCACAAGCAGAAGAACCCATTCTGGAAGCCAGTCATCAACCTCGACAGCCTGTGGTCGCTTGTTGAGGACAAGGACGAGAAGCTGGCCAAGTCCACTAAGGACTCGGCTGTTGTGATCGACACACTGGCCTCCGGCTACGGCAAGGTTCTTGGAAAGGGCAGACTCCCTAACGTTCCTGTCATTGTCAAGGCCCGTTACGTTTCGAAGCTTGCTGAGGAGAAGATTAGAGCTGTTGGTGGTGTCGTCGAGCTCGTTGCTTAAGCAAACCCCAATATGTCGGACTAATAAATCATACAGATAAAAAGAAGAGCTAGTAGATAGTAATGGAGAATGGACGAAGTGATACGAATGTGGCAGTCCAGTGATACACTGCACGCTGAGTGCCTCGAGTGCCTCAGGTGTGTCTCATGTAACCTAACGTTCGTTCTCCTTCTCTCTCCCTCTGATTCTCTCTCTACCAGTTTTTCACTCTCAAACAAGTTTTTACTCTCCATACAAGTTTTTACTCTCCATACTAAATTTTTCACTCGAATTCTTCCACACTAATTCCCACGCTAATTCTCTCAGTGAGGGCTGAAAATTTTCAGGCAGAGGAGGACCGGAATTAGACGGATTAGGCGGATGTGCCTGTGTTTGTAGACTACATTTAATGTTACCAACTGTAACCTCCTGACCTTATGAACCTGTTGTAGTACTTGGTCGCACAACCCTGAGCCAGATCTGACTCGTAAGCCTTCCGAATATTTCCTTCCCGATTCGTTACCCTCCCCGACCCGATCATATCTTTTCCAAATCGGGAAATACATACACACCCACTATGCTACTCCGGTTCTTTTCCTCTAGACCCCCACTTTCTCTTTCTACCGTATTCTATAAACACAGTCTATCCACCATGACTACAAACCAGTGGACCCCAGAGGCCGCCGTGCCCGCCAACATCGTCAAGCTCCTCCAGAAGGGCACCAAGCTTAGCGCCATGACGGCTTTCTACCACATCGTCTCGCTGCTTAAAGACCAGAAGAGAACCGGCTGGCTCGACAGAGACGTCAAGAACCCGGAGCATATTGCCGACCACATGTACCGTATGTCTATTATCGCCATGTCGGTGTCCCCAGACGGGATCGAGGGCAAACCTGACCTGTCGACCTGCGTCAAGATGGCTCTCGTCCATGACATCGCCGAGTCGCTTGTCGGTGACATCGTCCCACACGACCCACACGTGCACAAGCCAGAGAAGCACAGACGTGAGGCCGCCACCGTCGAGTACCTCTCGAAGATCTCGAAGCCATACAACCCGGCCTTCTCCAAGGAGCTCGTCGAGCTTTGGACCGACTACGAGGACCAGCGCACCCTCGAGGGAACCATCGTCAAGGACATCGACAAGTACGAGCTGATGCTGCAGACGTTCGAGTACGAGCAGAGAACCAACGAGAAGTGGGACGAGTTCTACCGCTGCCGTGACGTCCTCAAGCACAAGGCCATCCAGGAGCTCGCCGACGAGCTGCTCGCCCAGCGTGCCGAGTACTATGCCGCCAAGGAGTGAACTGAAAGGCACCATCAAGAGACCGGAAATCGCTTCGGTTTCAGACCCTGTTAGAGCGCACGCTGGCAGCCGTCGACCCTCCTACTAGCCATATATACCCTCTAATTTTGCATTTGCAGTCGATTATTGTACACATATATATATATACATCTTTTGTAGGTTGTTACGCCTGGGACTCCTCGTAGTGGACCACCATCGACTTCGAGTTGTCGAAGCCGAACAGCATTGGGGCAACAGTGTGCCGCAGGATGAGCATGGCAACGCCCGTCAGGAACTGAAGCACGAGGATCGTCGCGCAGAGGTGGTCCTCCCGCATTGGGCCAAACCAGATGATCGTCAGGTTGATCAGCGTCATGTTGGATGACTTGATGATCTCGCCGGTCTTGTCGTCCCGGACGAGCTTGATAAGGCGGACCTTTTCGAGGATATTGAACACTTGGGCCACCTTCGGGTTAATCGGGTGGTCCTTGTCGTACTCGGTGTATGAGTTGTACATGAGGCCATCCTTCGGGTTGTAGTGGGGCATTCTGTGGCGTGGGCAAGGGACGATGCCGAAGAGCTGCGGTGCCGAGTAGATGAAGTTGAAGATCTGCGGCACGAAGAAGAGCATCAGGGTCTTGGCAAAGTGCGCCGAGATTCCCACGACAGCGAACACCATGCCGCTGAAGTAGCACCAGGTGTCTCCGACAAACACCTTGGAGGGGTACCAGTTGAACTTGACGAGGCCCATGGCGACACCCAAGAATGGAATCAGCATGCATGACGAGTAGAGGTGCACGGCGTAGGCAGGCTGGGCAGAGTCCACGAGGAACAGGTAGAAGGCATCGTTGAGCAGCAGCAGCAGCGCGATCACGACAGTCTGGCCGCTCTCGAGGCCGTTCACGCCGGCCAGGATGTTGACCGAGTTCGGGCAGAAAATAGCCACGGCACCCATGTACATATAGTACCAGCCGCCGAGGTCTAGCGAGTTGGACGTGAGGTGGAGTGCGTTCTTGATGAAGTTTGGAATCAGCACCGAGGTGACTCCAAAGTTGACGTAATAGACGACGAGCATCGGGATTGCGGCGATGGCTGGCAAAAAGAACTTGTGTCTCCAGCGGATATCAAACAGGTCGTCCATGAGGCCGAGCAGCACCATGCTCTCGAGGCACAGCATGCCTCCCAGGAACCCTGAGAGTCGGCCGTTTGGAAACACGTTGGCTATCGTAGAGTCGCTCTCGTAGTACCGGAGGTACATGAAGGGGACGAAGAGGATCATGAGGAAAAGATACACGATTGCCGGAATGACGCCCATCGTCTCTGGGATCACCGGCTTGCCCTCTTTGGACATGTCCTTGCCGCAGAGGCCGCGGCGCACAAACGCTGGCGACACCCTGGGGATCAAATACGTGCTAAATAGGTAGCCGAGGAGGCCAAATCCAACGGCGGCCAGGTACGGCTGCAGGTCATTCGCCAATATGAGTGCCAGCGAGGCACCCGACGCTGCGGCAGTAGTTCTAGCCATCTTCGAACCGTTCTCTGCTTGTTAATGTCTATATACGCTAAAGAACAGCTAACGGTTAGCTGGCTATATTTATACAGGTCACTTCAGGCTGTGCTACACGCAGTGCATGTGCCCCGTGTTTTTTTTTTTTTTTTTTTTTTGGTGCTCTTCTGCAGTGTGGGCCTGGCTGGCCTGGGCCTGGCTGGGCACAGTCTGAAAAATTATGTGGGACTGGGCTGAAAAATGGGCCCCGAATCTGGCCCAAGTCGGCACAAATCTGACCTGTACCAAAGCCAACTGGAGGAGCATATAATCTCTCTAGACATGTCAGAGTTGGATATCCCCATAGTGGCGTTCCCGCCGTTCAAGCTCCGCTCGAGCATGATCGACAAGGACCCGCTCATCTGGCAGCACATGCTCGAGGTGTATATAGATCTCTTTGAAAAGCTTATAGCTGTAGCAGGCAGCGACGTCAAGCTCAATGCCAGGAGCAAGCAGCAGCTGACGGCGTTCCTGCGTGGATACCTGTACGAGACGAGCGAGGAGTCGTCCAAGATCTTTTCCCTGGGCGCAATCAACCCAGATATCGTCGAGAACCAGAAGAAGCTCAAGGAGATCGTCTTCGGCTTCTTCAAGACGTACAACCTGGTGAACGCCGGAATGACCGGCCAGGACGCATGGAACTTCGCCAAGGTGTATGTGAAGCTGGCCGTCGAGAACTCCGCGACAAACCAGTCGCTCATCCACCTAAACACTGTGCGCCAGCTGCTTTTGGGCACCCTGAAATCGAAGCTGAACAACAAGTCCAACGACGTCTCGCTCGTCAAGAGCCTGCAAGACAAGCTCATTCTGATGATCAGTGACAAGAAGTTCTCACCATACGATCTGGAGACGCTCTACGTTCTGCTCGGCCAGAAGACGCTCGCCAAGGGCGCCAAGCGGTCTGGAAAGTCCGACCGGAAAGTGAATACCCGCCGTGGTGGTAACTACAGCTCCAGCTCCAGCTCCAGCTCCAGCATTGGCGGTAGTAACGGCCTGGAGTTCGCAGAGAAGTTCGTCAACAAGCAGTGGATCGAGTCTCTCGAGTCACTTTACAACAACGGTGAGTCCATCCACTCGAAGCAGCTGTTCCAGGTGATGCTGGTGTCCCTGATTTCGCTCTCGCCGATCCAGATTGCCAACCTGATCCAGAAGTCTCTCCGCATCCACCAGCGGTCCCAGTTGGTCAAGTCGTATCCTTTGGTCACCAAGGTGGTTCTTTCCAAGCGGTTCGGTGACTTGTACCCGGACCTGCACGACAAACTGTCGTTCTTGACGAAGAAGTCGGTGCCGAAGGCCCAGAAGTTTGACGAGAAGAAACTTCACGAGATCACAGACTTGTTCCCTCAGCTCAACGACCTGCAGGCCAAGACCCTGCTAAATGAGAGCAACGGCGATGTTTCTGCAGCAGTTAATAGACTTCTGGAGCATCCAGAAGAGCTCGGAAGCGTCAAGGAGTACAAGGAGAAGCTGCCAAAGACGAAGGGTGAGAAGACGAAGAAGAAGCAGACTAGAGAACGGTCGGTCACACCGAGACAGAAGCCGAAGAGTGGTACTTTTGATTACAAGATGGGTGACAAGATTGTTCAAGTGCAGTTGGGTAAGAAGGAGCACACCCTGGGAGGAATGTCGAAGGAGGAGACGGAGGAGTTGAAGAAGAAGTCCCTGTCGCAGGCCCTTCGTATGATCTACGAGTCCGATGAGGATGAGCCCGATGACACTTATGCGGAGCAGGAGCTCACTTCCGGTCCGGCTATGCAGAGATCAAAGCCGAAAAAGAGTGTCGACCGTCTGGATACGGCTGACGACACTGAATTCGACGATGCTGCTCAGGATACCCGCGCGCAGAATGAGACAGATGTGAAGCTGTTCCTGATCTACAAGACCAACCCGGAACTTCTCGCCACGTCTGCCCGGCACTCCAACTACCGCTCGCAGCTCAAGGCTGAGCTTCATTGGACCGACGAGCAGATCGAAGGATGGGCAAAGATGTTGGGTAGGAACCCACGGAAGTTCAGAATGCTGGAGCAGGAGCAGATCGAGGGTGCGCTTAATGAAGGAGGAAAGCGCCGCACCAAGTGGCAGCAAGGTGATGAGGAACAGACGAGGCCGCGTAGAGGGCGGCCTCAGGCACAATCCCAGGCACAATCTCACTCACAACCTCACGGCCCTGCTGACACTCGCAAGAAGCAGCGGGATAAGAGCAAGAATAAGGCCAAGCGGGCCAACCATAACAGGAAGGCCGCTCACGACAAGAAAGCTGTCTAGTTCTACTTGCGTATTTTAGAATGTCTATAGATCTATCGGTACACTTAATCCTCGGTTCTACTTCTTCTTCAACTGAAGTCTGCGTCTCTTACGGCTGGTCTCGAGCTTGCTCCACATCTCATCAGCAGACTCGTCGGAGGAGTCCTCAGGCTCCTCAGCGGCAGCGGCGCCGGCAGCAGCAGCATCACCATCAGCAGGCTCCTCGACTGTCTTTTCCTCGTTGGACTCCTTCTTAGGGTACACTCTAGGACCCTCGAGAATCATGACGTCGCCAATCTGCGTGCCCACGTACACTTTGGCAATGCACTTTCTGCTGTCCTGTTCAAACACTCTAACATACCGGTCGAGTCCTCCGGTGATCAAGAGGCCGTTCTGTAGTCTAAGAGCCTCAATACAGCCGGCAGAGCCAGGGTACTTGCAAACAAGCTGTCCCGATTCATAGTTGTACTTGGCAGTGGTGACTCCCGTATCGGATGAGATGATCTCTGGTGCATCTGGAACCTTTTGAAGTGTAAGGAATGCCTTCTGGCTCACTTTGCTGTTTCTCACCGGCTTTCTGCCGTGTGTAGAGTCGTAGCGCCGCACCTGGCCGTAGTGCGTGACAACGACCAGCTTGTTGGCATCGCTCTTGGCGTCTCCTTCCTCTGTGGTGAAGCAGGCAGCAGTAGGCCAGATCGGTTCACGGAGCTGCAATTGGTTGTCGGGGACGTTTTTGGCTTTGAAAACAGTCTCGAACTCCGTGCCGACCAGCTTGACGACCTTCACGTCGTTCTCCTTGCCGCCAAATGAGAAGTAGCCGTCTCTGACTGGGTCAGAGACAAAATAGCTGACCTCTCCCTTTGGAAGCTGGTACTTTTTAACGTCCTTGTCCAAGTTCAGTGGATCCAGCGAGACGACCTCGCCCGTTTCCGTGCATGCCCAGCACAATCCCTTCTGGACGGTGAGGCCAACGAACTTGCCGAATCCGGTAATCTTGGCCAGCTGCTCGTACTTGTCCTCATCCTCCGGGGCAGCAGCACTAGCAGTGGCAGCAGCGGTGGCACCCTCAGCTTGTGCCTCGATTGTATTCTCTTCAATCTCTTCATCGTTGGTGAAATCGTAGACGCAGATACTACCGTCAGCACGGGTAGCGACGAGATACTTGTTACTATCATCTTCCCAAAGAACAAATTGCAGGATGCGGGACTGTCTGTCACCCTTGCAGATGTTTCTCACAGCTTTCGGCTGCGGAGACTCCTTCTTAGAGGTATCAGTATACTTTGGACACACAATGAGCTTGAGAGCACCAGTGTCGTTAGCGGTAGCCAGAAGCTTCATACTGGAAAGTTGGTCCTATATGTGTGGATTTTTCAGGCTAAATTTTTTTGAGTTTTTTTTTTTTTTTTACTTTTAACTAGCGGCACGGCGCGTTTCTTTTTCTCACCTTCAAAATACACGTCTCTTTCTCAGAGTTGTTGTTTATATGGCTGAAAAGCGTAGCAGAGAGGAGTCCGAACCGAGAGAGCTGGACGAGCCAAACTCACACGTTAGGTACACCGGTCTCAAAAAGGCGGCAGACTATAGTTTAGATGCGATTTTACAGAAGATCACCCCGGAAAAGCTGCAAGAATGTTACCCCACAGTTGATCCGAAGGTGCTGGAGCATGTACGCCGCCAGATCGTCGAGATCTGGCGACAAAAGGCGGACGAGGAGTTCGACAAGATATATAAGACCCGTAAACTGGAAGAGAAGCTCGACGAGCTCGACGACGTCGTGGAGCGGGCGAAAGAGCGGGAAAAGACCGGCCAGCGCGGAGTTCCTGTGAGCACATTGGGGACGAAGGACCTCGCGCAGAGCAGGGTGGTGGTGTTGAAGGAGTCTGCACTGGAGAGAATGGAGCAGAAACTGGCTCTGGTGAAAAGGGAGAACGAAGAGCTGCTGAAAGAGCTCGCTGGTTTGCAAGGTTCGGTCGAGAAGAACTGCTCGGATATAGAGACAATCCTCGGCGGGCTGGAGGTGCTCAGCAAAGAGGCCATTGGCGACCGTGAGTTTGACGGCCTTCTGGAGCGTGCCATACAGTAGTTTTTGCTGATGGCAGTGTACTTTTATTGGGTAATGTAATATAATGATTGGATCGGAGTGTGTCCGAAATAGGAAGGAGTGTGAGGTGAGGGATTGCCGGGAACGAAAGACTGTTCTCCCTGCCCTTCATCTTAAGGATTATGGTCTTCAGAGTACTTGTATTGTGTTCGTGTTCCAGGAGGGTATTGTAGTAGTTATACCTTGGAAACATACTGAAGTAAGGGCACATTTTTTGAAAGCTAGCTTCCTTATTATCTGTCAAGACCGAAACATAGTCATGGAAAAACCTAAGTACCAGGGATATATACTATATTACATTATTTAGAAGCGGTGGCCGAAATGACACTCATACACTGGAAGTTGTTGGCGTAGTTGGCCTTGTAGAGCCTCACGAGGCCGTCGTCGCCGCATGCGCTCAGGATCGTGCCCGTCATATTCCAGCGCACGCGCCAGACCTCGCCGATGTGCTCGTTGAACGAGGACACCAGAGAGACCTCGAAGCCGGTCTCGCCGACAGTATTTGTAAGCTCAGCAACCTTAAAGATCCTCACGTATCCGTCCTTGCAGGCCGTGGCGATCAGGTGGTACGACTTGCCCATGAGCGGGGCCCAGGCGACGGACCGGATCAGACCGTTGTGTTCCGGTAGCATCTCGCCCAAGCGGAACTTTCCCTGTGCATCCTTGTAGTAGATGTATGCCTGGTCGAGTGCCGACACCACGAGCTTCTCGCAGGAGAACCTGGACGGGCACCAGGAGACGTTGAAGTCGGACTGCAAATGTGAGGCCACCGGGGCCTTCAGGACCTCGATCTCGTCCACGAGCGTCCAGTCTCTGAGGTCTGCCGGGTCCAGCGCCTCGTATATCCGCAGGTGGCCATCAGAACCGATCGTGCCGACCTTCAGACCGAGGAATGACGGCACAACGCACATGTCATACAAGGGTCCGTGAGAGTCGGCCAGCATCGCCAATCTCGTCCAGTGCCGGCCACAGCCGACCGGCTCGTCGAAGTTCTCCTCCCATATTTTCAGCGTGCGGTCATACGACACACTGAACAGAATATGGCCGAACTCCGGGTTCGCAAAGCCACACTTGACGACGTTACTGTCATGGGCCTTCCAGGAGTCATTGAGAACCCAAGAACCGGTCTGGGGATCCAAGTCAAACACTTTTATGTGCTGGTCGGCCGAGCAAGTTGCTAACTGACGACCATAGAAGTCGTACTCGACGTCCAGAACCAGGTCCGAGTGGTTCGTCGGGAACGGCTTGAGAGTGTCTCTCATGCCTTCTATACTATTGGATGCCAAGAAATTGAGCCCTCACTTTAAAGCTCTAAAAAAAAAGCTCCCCAGAATTTACGGGGCAGGCTAGGCCAGGCCAATGCCTCCGAGGCTATATCATGATCGTCCTTTATTATACAGTGTCTATATTCCAAAGCGTAAACGGATGCGTGCAGGCGGTAGCAAATTTCAGGGCACTTCAATTGTCCTCGTCGCGAACGAGCGGCCGGATAGGCAGCTGCTCGCCAGTCCTGCTGCTGCTGAGGCCGAGCCCTGACAGAGAGGAAGAGGAGGCTGCCGACGAAGCGGTGATCGAAGAAGAGGCAGCGATTGGCGAAGAACGCAGCTGCGGAGCAGCACTCGTACGCCGCGAGGTGCCCTCAGGGTCCTCGTCCTCGGTTTCGTCCTCGGTCTCCTCGTCGCTCTCGTATGCGGCCGCTTCAGCCGCCGCGCCTATAGTACCAGGCGCAAACTTGGGCGGGGCCAGGGATCTCCCCGTGGTGGAGCGCAGCGGCGGCAGCGAGACCCTCTCGCGGTCGTGCTCGCGGTCGTGGTCGTTGTCGCGGGACGGCGACGGAGAGTGCGACTGCGTCGGCGGACTCGACCCACCGGCGCTGTACTTGACGGGTGACGACAGAGACATCAGCGAGACGATGGCGTCCTGCTCGAGCCTGTTCTCCGGGGACGGCGACGAGGTGCGCACGGTCATCGGCGAGCCGCCGGCGTTATGTGGGGTGCGGGGGACCTTCGGGGTCTTCTGTGGACTCAATGCCTTGAACAGGGCACGGTCGGCAGTGCCAGGAGTAACGGAACCCACACTACCACCGACACCGACACCACCTGCAGCAGCTATGGCCGGTGCAGTGGCCTTGCTGGCGGCCACCTCGTCCAGACTGTAGCGCTTCGTAGAGGAGGAGGAACCTTTGCGGATGTGGCGTGGGGAGCGAGGGCCCGGGCCAGAGCGTGGCCTTGGCGCAACGGGCGATTTCGGAGCTATGCCGGGCTTTGGGGCCGAGTAGCTCGGCAACTGGTCGCTCTCAAGCTTCCAGAAGTTGTCGTACTTGGAGCGCTCCTCGGCGGTGAGCACGCGGCTCTTCTTATCCTCCTCGAGCTTCTTGTGGAGCTCGTCGACGGACTTGTCCGACCAGCCGTGCTGGATCTTGACGTTGGCGTAGTTGAGCCGCGTGCGCAGGTCGTCCGAGATACGCTTGATGTCGGTGCTGCGACGCTTCGGCGACTCGTTGAAGACATAGCTTCCGCCGAGCTCGACTCTATCGGTCTCGCCGTTGATAATGCTGTTGAGCTCCATCGAGCGGCGCTTCAACGACCCGTCCACCTTCGGCGACTTCACCTTCGGCGACTTCAGCAACGTGTAGAAGTCCGTGCTGCGGCGCTTCTGCGGCGTCGTCGAGCTGTACGTCGGCGACAGCAGCGGCGTGCCCTCTGGCTGGACCCTGCCGGGCGTTCTCTCCGGGGTCTGCGGAACCTGGTCAAAACCGGCGCCTAGGGACGGCGTGCCGGGTGACGAGGGGGTGATCGTGATACCAGAGGGTCCATTGGCGGCCTGTGCACGCAGCTGCTGCCCGGCACGGGCCCGGGCAGCCTCTCCAAGCGTCATAGCGGGCCCTGAAGAGGCGACACTGCCTGAACTGGAATTATCCCTTTGTGGGGCGACGGGCGGCGCCTGCCGAGGCGGGGCGTGACGCGGCGAGCTCTGCATCGGTGTGTGTACTCTGTGGGTGCTGAGGTAGGTGTTGGTGGCACTACTGGGGGAAATTCACTCGGTTTAGCGCAGTTATTGGGCCTCGTATAGTGCCGTCTAGTGGTTCCTTTCCGACGCCAGAAAAAAGCGATGTGTGTACCTCTCTAAAAAAAAAAAAACTGTTGTATATTTATTTTACTGCAATTCTTCTAGCTACTTTTCGCGGGCGTTCGCGTACTGGCCGGGCTGCAGAGCGGTCGGTTTGGGGCGGGCAGTTGCCTTTTTAGGAAGGAAGGCCGGAGGTGGGAGGGGGATTCCTATTAATGCTTCATTCATATCATGTATTATTATAAAACAAGGGTGGTTGGTTGGTGGTTATTAGCGAGCGGCCCTTAGTACATGTACTTGAAGTCTGGGTTAAGGTCACCAGCCATCACCTTCTCTCTGTAGGTCTTGGCGTCCCACTTGTCGAGGTAGGTCTGAGACTGCTTGCGCTTCTGGTAGTACTTGAGGGTGACCAGGTAGAGCATCTGGACGAGGATGGCACCGGCACAGAAGCCGATGTTGATGTAGAGACCCTTCTTGTAGTTTGGAGCATCGCTGTTAGGGAAGATGAACGAGGCGATGATACCACCGATGTTACCAAAGCCGATGACGAAGGCAGTACCGACGGACTTTCTAATGTGGCCGGCAAAGTTGAGCGAGAGCCAGCAGATCAGCACCGGCATCGAACTGTAGAGACCAGAGGCAGCCAGGAAGCAGCCGGCGTACTTCATGTGGTAGTTGGTGCCGCCAACGAGGACGAGGATCAGGCCGACCATTGCGAGGGCGGCGGCGAACATGGCAAAGAACCATCTGACCTTGGTAAAGTCGGAGACGCAGGCGAGGATGATCGAGAATCCGAGCGAACAGAGCCATGGGTAGATCGAGTGGGCCTGGGCGGCCATGGCGGTGTAGCCCATCTGCTTGATGATGGTTGGGGCAAAGTAGGCGTACGAGTACGATGGAACGATCAGGCAGAAGTAGGCGAGGGCACCGACGTAGATCAGAGGCTCCTTCATGACCTTGCCAACGTCGGCCCAGGTCTGCTTGATCTTGTAGCCAGACTTTCCGGCGTAGGCCTCGAGCTTCTTCTTGAGGAACTGGCGCTCGTTGTCCTTGAGGAAGCGGGCCTCCTCAGGGAAGTCAGGCACAAGGAACCAGAGCAGCAGGGCAAGGCCAGAGGTGAACGCACCCTCGATGATGTAAATGTACTGCCACGAGGAAAGACCATGGACACCCTCGAGGTCCTTCAGACGGTAGGCAATGGCACCGGCGCAACCACCAGCGAGACACGTGCACGAGAAGAAGATCGAGAAACGGCGCTGGGCCTCAAACGAGGTGTAAAAGTTGGCCATGATGTAGAAGATCGATGGGAACGAGCCGGCCTCAAAGACACCGAGCAGGAAACGGCAGGCGACGAGGCCGCCGAACGAGTGCGAGTAGGCAACGCAGATGGTGATGATTCCAAAGAGGAAGATCATTCCGCTGAGCCAGGTGTGCGGCTTGACGATTTTGAGCATAAAGTTGGACAGAATCTCAAAGATGATGTATGGGACGAAGAAGACGGTCAGGGCGGTGTTGAACTGCTGGCCGTGCAGGTGCAGGTCCTCCTCGAGGCCATAGATCTTGGCGTTGGAGATGTTCACACGGTCCAGGAAGGCCAGGAAGTACATCAGGCAGAATGGTGGCACGACGCACATGTCGATCTTGAACATGAGCTTCTTCTCGTTGACGCCGTACTGCTCGGCGAGCTGTGCGACTTCCTCGCGCTTCTCTCCCTCGGAAAGAGTGAGGTCAGGGACGGCGGAGTGGGTCTGCTCGAGGTCGATCTTGTTAGCAGACGAGGTCTCAAGGGAGTCGACCTTAATAGGCTGCTCGGCGCTAGACGATTCTGGCATAGGAGATTCAGACTTCTCCATTTTTGGGGTTGCAACAGATAGACTACGACTTTGAAGCAAAGATGGGGGTGAGGTCAAACTACAGCTTTTGGGGGCACACTCCACCTTTATACTCCAGTGATATGTATGCCCCCTAGGCCGGTGGCCGGAGGTGACGCATACGAAAAAAAAAATTTTTCAGTGTGGGGAAAGTGGGCTAGCGGGGGCCACTCACTTAGTCACACCCCCACAGGATCCTGCATTTCTCCGCCGCTGTCGGACTTTAACCTATAGATTTTCCTAGGGAAAAATCTAATCGGCGGTCGGTAATTTTCCGGTTCTTCTCTCTTTATCTCCGGTGAGCAAAGCGAGAGAGGGCTGGCGCTGAACAAACCAGAACCGACAACGGGCTCGCGAGGTTTGAAAGATGCCCTGGACCTTGAAAGATGGCCCTCAGTTAATATTCCGTATCTCCGTAAGCTCGAACTGACGCAGGCCGCCAGTATTTTAACAGTCAGCCCTTGCAACAACGTAAGATTCCGACGTCGTTCCCGTCAGCTTCGTCAGCAGCGTCGACTTGCCCACCGAC
>JADIOY010000033.1:0-58273 GCA_018344475.1 Xiuguozyma silvatica | reverse complement strand
GGGGGGGGGGGGGGGGGGCTGCCCGCCTCGGCCCCTCCAAAGCTTACTGGCAGCCTTCCTACTTTTCATGCACCTCGCCTAATCCAGCAGCCAGAGACCCCCTACGGCTCCTCTTGCAGAAACCGGCCCGCCAAAACTCACCCCATGTCGCTAATGTTCAAGAACTACGTCCCCAAGGCCGAACTGCTCCGCCTCACCAAGCAGATCATCCCGCCCCTGCTGCCCACGTTCTACAAGGGCCAATGCGGCCGCATTGCTATCATCGGCGGCTGCGAGGACTACACGGGAGCGCCGTTCTTCAGCGCACACGCCGCTGCCACGCTCGGCTGTGACCTCACCCACGTGATCTGCGAGCAGTCCGCCAGTCCCGTCATCAAGAGCTACAGCCCGGACCTCATGGTCCACCCGTACCTGCAGGACAGCCGTGCGCTGCGCCTGCACAAGTTCTACCAGGGCGGCGACGAGGCCGCCGTCCGCGCCGACCCGGACTTTGAAGCCACCTTCATCAAGACCGAGGTCCTGCCCAAGGTCACCGCCGTGCTCGACCGCATCCAGGTCGTCGTCGTCGGCCCCGGATTCGGCAGAGATAAGATCATGCTCCGCACGCTGCAGTTCATCCTCGAAGAGATCAAGAAGCGCAACCTCCCGGTCATCCTGGACGCCGACGCTCTCTTCCTCGTCGCCCAGAAGCCCGACATCATCCGTAACTACTCCAACGCCATCATCACGCCCAACGTCGCTGAGTACCGCCGCATCTGCGATGCACTCAAGATCCACGACAAGGACAACCTCAAGGAGCTGCGCCAGGTCAGCGACGCCCTGCACGTCACCGTCCTCCAGAAGGGCAAGGACGACACGATCGTCTTTGGCGCCAACACGATCGTCAACGACGAGGAAGGCTCCAACAAGCGGGTCGGCGGCCAAGGCGACTCGCTCACGGGCATGATCTCTACGCTGCTCGCCTGGGGCATGTCTGCCTACAAGCAGAAGATCTGGCCTGAGGCCCGCGCCGCCGAGCCCGAGCTCCTCGACGAAGAGATCCGCATGCTCGCCTGCTACGGCGGCTCGCTGCTCACCAAGCGCAGCGCCCGCAAGGCCTACGCCAAGTACGGCCGCTCGATGCAGACGACGAACCTGCACGAGTTCATCGCCCAATCCTTCACCGAGACCTTTGAGGTCGAGGAGGACTAGTCGCCTCCACACACACACACCCATGCTCTACACTTAATAACGATCGTAACGGATATTTGTATTTGTTGTATGCATGCACACCTACTTCTTGGCAGGATCCACCGGCTTGTACGTGGACTTCGGACGGGCCGCACCGATGTGCAGCCGCAAGTCCTGGTACAGGTCCTCGAGCTCGGCATCCGTATAGTCGGAGGCCTTTGGGATCGTCGGAACGTTAGCCTCGGCGGCCTTGAGTGCATCCGCAGCGGACTTGGCAGCCTTGGCAGGGAGCAGGTCGTAGAAATTGAGCAGGTAGAGCAGAGTGTCCTTAGGCAGGGTGGCCAGCTTGGCCAGCGTCTCTGGGAAAACAACCGGGAGCTCGCCGTCGATGTTTGGCAGCGCCTTGATCTCGTCCTCGGGGTCTCTGGCGCCCGAGTTCCACGACCGCAGCAGCGACTTCTGGTCGAGGATGTTCAGCTGTCCTTGCAGCTCGCCAACGAGCTGCACGATGTCCTCGTTTGTGGCGTAGTTGTCCGGATCGAAGCCCGCAGGAGCAGCACCCGTGGCCTTGCTGCCGATAATGTCGGCCGGGTTCGGGATGTTCTGGAATTTCTCCTTGCTGAGCTTCAACTGCAGCTCCATCAGCTGCTGTGCAGTGTCAGTAATGACCTTGCGCTGCTTGCCCAGCTGGGCCTTGAGCTGCGAGATCTGCGTCTGCAGGTCGCCCTCAGACTTGGGCTCGGCTTTACTGACCACACTGGACTTTTCAGCCGTCTTCTCTGCCTCTACTTTCTTCTCTGGAGCCTCGGTCATCTCGGATAGGTTAACTAGAAAGTGGTCCAGATAGGATTGAAATTCCCGCAGCCCAGGCCCAAAATATAAACAGACCTATCTGTTCTGTTTTTTAGTGAAAGACGGAACCCACCTATACCTTGAGTCCCACACTCCGTAGTACTGTCTTAGGTCGTAGAAGATGGCCTCTAACTGCTCAGTCGTGTACTGCTTAGTCGTGCCATCTCCCCCCCCCTGGCTATCTGCTGAGGGAGGCGGGATTAGCTGGTAGAACTGCGCCAGGTAGAGCAGAGACAGGCATCCTGTAGAACCCTTTGACTGTTGTTGGATGAGTCTTGGGGAGCTCCCCGTCGGAGTTAGGCACGGCATGGACGTCGTGCTCACTGCCCATCCGAAAGTTCCACACACGCTCGACCGACCGCCGCTACCGATGTTCCTCCTGCTGCTGCATGTACGCGATTACATTCGCTTGGTGTGCCAATTGCTCCCTCAGGTGAGCCATTTCGGACCGCAGCTGGGCAATCTCCTGCTTTGTATTAGCTTTAGAGATTGTTTTGGTACGGTACGGGGTAGCGACGGTTCCTGCGAGGAAACTAATTCAGGGGCAGGGGGTACTCTAATGCGGGGTAATCGGAATAATCGGACGTCTATGATCGGCGTACGTTTTAGGGCAGTTCCCAGGCAGCTCACCCTCGATGTTCGGCAGCAGCTGGATGGGCTATTCATTGGGCTATCCATTGGGCTATCAATTTGGGCTATCAATTTGGGCTATCCATTGGGGCCATCCATTGGGGGCCAGATTTACCCCGGATTCTCTTTTTTTCACTGCCAGCTCACCCCGCCAACCAACCTTCCCCTCTTTACCGACGACATGTCCACCACACCGAACGCCGCCCACCCGGGCCTGCTCGACCTCGACGGCCAGCTCGCCCTCTACAAGGCGTACCACCTCAACAAGAAAAACGTCATGATCCACATGACCTGCATCCCTCAGATCTTTATCACCGGAATCATCATTGCTTCGTACTTGGGCGTCCCCGGCAGCACGTTCCTGAACCTCGGCTGGCTCGGAGTGCTCCTCTACGGCACGTACTACCTTGCGCTTGACAAGGAGGCCGGCGCGATAGGCAGTGTCCTCCTCTTTCTGCTCGGTTTCGCCACCAACTACCTCCACGAGCACGCTGCCAAGCAGACCGTGTTGACCGCCGCGGCCGTCATCCACGTCGCCTCCTGGCTCGCCCAGTTCTACGGCCACTTCAACTACGAGCACCGGGCACCCGCCGTTCTCGACAACCTCATCCAACCACTCGTGCTCGCCCCATACTTTGTGATCTTTGAGTGGATGTTCCTGCTCGGCCATCGACTGCCCCTCGAGAAGAGTATCCTGCGGAAGTCCAAGGTTTTGTTGGACACGTTCCACAAGGAGCAGCGGGAGATGGCTTCCAGTCACTGACTGCCTCCAGTCATTGACTGCCTCCAGTCAGTGATCAGCTGCCTATTTAACGTCTAATGAATCTATTTATAAACGCACCAAAAAGTTTCGCCTCAGCTTAAACCTCGCCTTCTTCATGACTAACCACTTCCCAGTCGACGGCAAGGTGGGAATCATCTCGGGCGGCTCGCAAGGACTCGGCCTCGAGCTTGCCAAGCTCGTTGCCAAGAAAGGTGCAAGCGTGATCATCGTGGCCCGGACGGAGTCCCGGCTGAAGAGCGCCAAGAAGGAGATCGAGGCGTATGCCAGCCCGCTCAAGGAGGGCCAGTTCGTCGAGTACCTCTCGGCGGACCTCTCCGACTACGACGAGGCGTGCAAGGTCCTGCCGCTGCTGGACGAGCTGAAGGTGGAGCACCCGGACTTCCTCATGTGCTGCGCGGGCGCCGCTTACGTGGACTACTTCCTCAACATGTCCACTCAGGATCTGGACTCCGGTATCGACCTCAACTACAAGACGGCCATCTACCTGACGCAGGCGCTCAAGAAGCGGATGATCGACCAGAGCGCCGTTGCCGAGTGCCAGAAGGACGGCGCTTGGGGCGACTTCAAGCGCACCGCGTTCCCGCCAAACGACAAGCTCCGGCACATTGTGCTGTTCTCGTCGACCGTTGCATTCTACAGCTTCCTCGGCTACGCGCAGTACGCGCCGGCCAAGCTGGCCGTCAAGGCCTTCGGCGACTGCATCCGGCACGAGCTGAAGCCGTACAACGTGGCGGTGCACACGATCTTCGCAGGCAACTTCCAGTCGGAGGGATTCGAAGCCGAGAACCGGTACAAGCCGGACGCGACGAAGGTGATCGAGGGACTGTCTCCGCCGATCCCGGCGGGTGACTGCGCCGCGATCGTGCTGGGCCGGCTCGAGAAGGGTTACATCTACGTGCACACGGACCTGATCGGCTGGGTGCTGAATTGCTTCTCTCTGGGCTTCTACCCGCGTGCCTACAGCGTCGTGCAGGTGGTGGTGGCTCTCTTTGGTGCGCTTGTATCGTGGCTGATCGACTTTGTGCACCAGGTGTACATCCAGGCCTACCTTCGGAAGGAGAAGGGATTCGACCACGGCAAGAAGGAGAACGGGGGGGAGAACAAGTTGGAGACCGAGAAGAAGATTGAAGAGGTTGGCGAGAGCAATGCCAAGCTCGACTAAGTTGTACTACTGAACATATAGATCTAAATCATCATACATTGAATGGAGTGAGTGTTGTGTTGTGAGTGTGAGGGTGTATTGTTTTTTTTCTGCGCTGGCAGGACATACACCACTCTAGGTGCTGACCTTGGTTGGGGCGGCGGAAGGGGCAGCAGATGCATTGGCGGTGGTTGGAGCGGGAGCAGGAGCCTTGGCAGCAGCTGGGGAAGCAGCTGGGGCAGCCGGGGCAGCTGTGACAACCGGGGCAGCCGGGGCTGCCGGGGCAGTCACCGGGGCTGTCTGCTGTGGAGTCAATGCGTCGAGGATCTTCTTGTTGAGCTTCCCGATGTCGAACGAGTACATGTAGTTGACGCCCTCGATGATGTCCTTGTTCCAGATGTCCTTGACGGCCTCCTTGACGGTGCGCTGCTGGTAGTAGATGACGTTACTCTTAGGCTCGACGGGTCTGCCGTGGTTCTCGACGAGCTCGGAGGTCTCGTTGAGCGTTTCAGAGATGGCCCTCTGCTTGACCTGGAACTCGAGCACCGTCAGGTACGTGATCGTGCCCGTGAACAGGCAGCCGGCGAGTAATCCGTTGACTCTTCCGCCCATCTTGGCACTACTGTGGAGGTATATATCGGAGGAAGCCAGGCTAAATTCGCGGGGGCTCTCTGAAATAAGAAGGAAAAAAAAAAAGGTGGAGAAACGGAGACGAGACGGAAAAGAACGTTTTGTGCCGTGGGCACCCCGAACACTCATTTCTTACGGCCTTCCTTCTCACCGATTAGGCTTTTTCGTAGACTTTTTCTTAGGCCTTTCGTAGACTTTTTCTTGGGCTTTTTCTTAGGCTTTTTCTTAGGCTTTTTCGTAACTTTTTCTGAGGCCTTTCGTAGACTTTTTCTTACGCTTTTTCTTACGCTTTTTCTTAGGCTTTTCTTAGGCTTTTTAGCGCTCTGAAAAACTTTTCAGACCTCCACACACATAGCCATGCCCCTTGGAAGAACGAGCAGAATGCTCGGCCACACGATGCGCAACCTTGTGTCGTCGTTGATCGAGCACGAGAGCGTCACCACAACAATGGCCAAGGCCAAGCTGCTCCAGAACGAGATGGAGAACTTCATCCTCAAGACGAAGAGATCGAAGCTGCCCGCCAACCAGCTCAAGTCCAAGCTCTACGGCGAGTTGTACAACCAGGAGCGCACGGTGCCGAAGCTGATGGGCGAGCTCAAGGAGCGCTACAGCACGAGACCGTCTGGATTTACGCGGATCCTGAAGCTCGAGCCCAGAGTCGGCGACAACGCCCCGCAGGCCATCGTCGAGCTCGTCGATAACACGGACCGCGAGATGAAGTTCTGGCTGACGGCTAAGGTCGTTGCCCGGCTCGAGTTGCAAGGCCTGCCGATCGACTCGCTGACCCAGAAGAACGTCGACTCGCTCATGAAGGACAAGGACCGCCACGACCAGTTCAGAGAGGTCGTCGAGCTGTGCAAGACCGAGTTCTTCCAGGAAGAGGGAGCCCTCGATAACAAGCCGCGGATGAAGTCCACCGAGAACGGATACCACAAGACGTTCAAGAACTACGAGGTTGTGCCGCGTAGTAAGTAAAGGACGGACAAGTATACATGTACATATAATATAGGATCTACTGATAAGGGTCTTTCCTTTCTGATTGATTAGTATAGCTGAATGTCTGGTGGTAAAATGCCTAGGCCTCCGTCTTGAATGCGTTGTTCAGGATCTGGTTCGACCGGAAGTTGAATGCCTTGGTCTTCTCGTAGATCTGCTGGTACACGCTGGCGGGTTGCGTCTTGGCCGTCACGACTTGGCCGTCGACAACCTCGAGCTTCTTCTCCTTGAGCAGCTCCTCGACGGCCGACTCCTCGAGAGCCAGGATCTTGGCGAGGTCCGCCACGGTCACCTCGCTGTACACCTTGGTGACCGTCGTGAGCACGAGCTCGTGCAGGTTCTGGACGAACTCGGCCGGGTCCAGGTTCGAGATGAAGTAGTCGGTCTGGTTGACGGTGGTGAGCTCGGCGATCTGCTCTGGCAGCGAGTCAAAGTCGTAGTTGATGAAGAGCGTCTCGAGCAGCTTCGTGTATGGGTCCTGGAACTCGTACGTCTCAACGTCGACGGCGCGCACGATGTCTCTGAGACGCTTGTGCTGCTTGGTCTGGATGACGGCCACGACGAGGTACCGGAGGACCCAAGGGCAGGCGGCCTGGATGGCAGAGATGTATGAGGAGGAGAGGAAGAGGTCGATCATGGTGTTGAGTCCCTGGTTGCCCTGGGCGGCGGCGCCGGCGGCGCCGGCAACAGCAGCAGCAGGAGCAGCAGTGGCGGCCGAGGCAGTGGCGGAGACGGCCTCCTCTTCGGCTTCGGAGGACTTCTCCTCGGCAGCAGCCTCTGGAGCCTTCTCTGCGCTCTCAGCCTCGTCGGATGGTGCTGGTGCTGGCTCTGCCTTCTTCTGCTTGAGCTCGTTCTTGTTGGCGCCAGAGCTCAGGAAGACGAACAGGGCGTTGTGGATCAGCCAGACGCGCTTGTTGAGCTGGTCCAACGGAGTACCCTCATAGTTCCGGTTGTCGATGACCTCTCTGAGCTTGTTGATCTCGTTCTGGGCCTCGGACCAGGACGAGGTGATGATCTCGGCGGCGAGCTTACCCCAGGTGGCACTGAAGTTGAGCTGCTTGTTGGTCGAGAGCATTCTAAAGTTGTTGAGCAGGTCGGAGGCCATGCCGTAGTCGCCGCGGTTGTACTGGAGCTTTCCGAACTCGTACAGCTCGTAGATCTTGGCGTCGTCGACGCCCTGCCGGGCAAGGTACTCGCGGTTGGCGGCCTTGTCCTGCTTGAGGTTCTTCTGGACGTCCTCGGAGGAGAGCGTCTCGAGCGTCTTCTGGGTCTTGCCGTCGAGGTCGTTGAACTTCTGCTCGACTGTGGCCTGCTGCTGCTTGATCTCCTCGGGCAGAGGCTCGGACGGGTGCAACTCCTGCCACTTCTCCTCGATGAACTTGGTCATATAGGTGTTCTTGAGCAGGTCGAACTCCCACTGGTCGACCTGCTTCGGGTCGTAGATGAGCTCGAGGTTCTCGATCAGCGGGTAGTTGAGGTGTCTGTCGAGGAACTGCGTCATCTTGGGCGTCAGATCGTACTGGCGCGCGACGTCGCGCTGCTCGGTGGTGAGGTTCGACATGATGATGAGCTTGAATCAGGAGTGAAAAGTCCCTCTCTCTGTGTGAAAAATTTTGCGAGCGCTGGCTCTCGTGCTGGTGCAGGGATGGACTTATGGACTACCGACTACTTCGAGTCCAGCCGTGCGGCCGCTCGCGCTCCCGCCCCAAATCGCTCGCGCTCCCTCCCGAGAGAGGCGCGCGCGTACCTCTCTGGAATAATGGGAGGATTCGTCGAATAATAGGCCCATTATTTGAAGTGGAAGGGGGCAGCAGAGGCAGTACTATACCTATCTATCGATCAATCAATTGGGTTCCGTGAACCCTTCCACGGTAGCTATAGTCGGCTCTACTGTAACTATGGTCGCGGCTCTACTGCAGCTATGGTCTCTAACTACTACAGCTATGGTCTCTAACTACTACAGCTATGGTCTCTAACTACTACAGCTATGGTCTCTAACTACTACAGCTATGGTCTCTAACTACTACAGCTATGGTCTCTAACTACTACAGCTATGGTCTCTAACTACTATTCCCCCCCTCGCAGCTGCGTTATCTAATTAACCTGCTCCCAATTATTTCATTCCTGCCGCATTTTTTCTCTCTGGCCTGGGGGCCTGCCTTCCCGCTGCCTTCCCGCTGCCTCCCCGCCGCTGCCCGCTTGCCTTCCCGCTGCCTCCTTCGCTTCCCGCTTTGCGCACCCTCCCCCTCAATTATATTATCACCGAGTGGCTTCAATTGGCTTTCTTATTGGCTTTCTTTGGTTTCCGAGAACCGTGGCAAGAGCAACCCCATCCGATCATCCCCTGACCGTTTCTCTTACTATCCTTTCCCCCCCCCCCCCCAGTCCGCGCCCCTAGACTCCCTGCCCAATTCCACCAAGCTGTTATCCTCCTCCATCAACAAGCTTAAGGCCCTTAAGCACAAGAAGCAGACGGATATGGATACTACTGCGTCGCCTCCGCAAGCCGTCGCTAATGCCGACATACCCGTGTCCTCGCAGCAGTCGGCCGGCCTGCAATCCCAGGCTCAGGCTCAGGCTCAGGCTCAGGCTCGGCAACCTCTTCCCGTCCAGGCCCAGCAACCTCTCCCTGCCCAGGCCCAGCAGCCTCGCACGCAGGCTGCCGACTTCAACCCGCTGCCGCTCATTCCAAACCAGTCTCAGCAGTCCCAGCAGTCCCAGCAACTCGTCGGCACCCAGTCCAACAGGCCGACTGGACTCGAGTCCCTCACGCCGGAGCAGAAAGAGCGCGTCGAGTTCCTCCAGCGGATGCCGTCCTACCAGGCCATCATCCAGCCCGACTACAAGCCGCTCCAGAAGGCAATGGGCGACCAGCCGATGCTCCCTAGACGCTCGACGATTTCCAAGGGCAAGTACTCGCTCAAGGACTTTCAGATGCTCCGCACCCTGGGTACCGGCTCCTTTGGCCGCGTCCACCTCGTGCGCTCCGTCCACAACCACCGCTACTACGCCATCAAGGTCCTCAAGAAGGAGCAGGTCATCAAGATGAAGCAGGTCGAGCACACGAACGACGAGCGCCGCATGCTCAAGCTCGTCCAGCACCCATTCCTGATCCGCATGTGGGGCACCTTCCAGGACTCCAAGAACCTCTTCATGGTGATGGACTTCATCGAAGGTGGCGAGCTCTTCTCGCTGCTGCGCAAGTCGCAGCGCTTCCCGAACCCGGTCGCAAAGTTCTACGCCGCAGAGGTCACGCTGGCCATCGAGTATCTCCACTCCCACAACATCATCTACAGAGACCTGAAGCCCGAGAACATCCTGCTCGACAGGAACGGACACATCAAGATCACCGACTTTGGTTTCGCCAAGGAGGTCGACACCGTCACTTGGACGCTCTGCGGTACCCCTGACTACATCGCCCCAGAGGTCATCACCACCAAGCCCTACAACAAGTCCGTCGACTGGTGGTCCCTCGGTATCCTCATCTACGAGATGCTCGCTGGCTACACGCCGTTCTACGACCAGACGCCAATGAAGACCTACGAAAAGATCCTCGTCGGCAAGGTCTACTACCCATCGTACTTCCACCCTGACGCCGTCGACCTGCTCTCCAAGCTGATCACCGCTGACCTCACCCGCAGACTCGGTAACTTGCAAGGTGGCGCCGAGGACATCCGCAACCACCCTTGGTTCTCCGAGGTTGTCTGGGAGAAGCTCTTAATGAAGGACATCGAAACCCCATACGAGCCTCCAATCACAGCCGGCGTCGGCGACACCAGTCTCTTCGACCGGTACCCTGAGGAGACGATGGACTACGGCATCGAGTGCGATGATCCTTACGCACAGTACTTCAGGGACTTCTAGGAAGAAATGTATTGACAATTTCAACGAAAATTAGCCCGGGTGTGTGTAGGTTGGTTGTGGGCGCTTAATTCTTTTTTTTAGGCTCCTATATTTCCTCTTCTGGAACGGATCCGTCCTTTAAATACCATTCAGTATGTTCAAATCATTCCGCCGTTCGGCCCCAAAAGTGGCACCATCTGAGCCCATTGAACTACCCGAGTGCAAGACTCTCGCCATAGTAACCCGAGACGAACTGTTCTGCCTCGAAGACGACCTCATTCTGCTCGCCAAGCGGATCCCCGAGCCGATCCCGCGCAGAGTCCACACGGCGCTTGTGACTTCGGCATTTGGCCTGTTCAGGCGCTGGGACACGAACCAGCTCGACCAGATGCAGAACGTTGTGAACAGTCTGATCAGTGTTCTGACACTGCAGCTGGTTGATAAGAGCGGGCGGTATGGGGATGGGGATGAGTTTGAACGGGTCAGGGCACCACTTTCTGAGCAAAGTGGAACGGCCAGCAGTTCGTCTTTTGAGCAGGATCCGTTTTCCTCCGGAAAGACTCCGTCGCCATTGAGTGCAAAGGTTCCTGCCAAGTCGGCCGAGCTTACACCTCTGAGCGTACCACTGGTTGCACCCCTGGAAAAGATGGAGTGGATTTAGTGGATTTAGTGGTGGATTTACAGAGTAAAAATGTTACTTAAACTGCATTAGTATATACAAGAAGAGAGTCTCTTCGGCCAGCCAGCGGAGGGTTTAATGGTGTGGGTAGGCCTACTCAAGGGTGACCTTGGCACCGAGCTTCTCAAGGGTCTCCTTCATCTTCTCGGCGTCCTCCTTGGACAGGTTCTCCTTGATCACCTTTGGAGCGGACTCGACGAGCTTCTTGGCCTGCACGAGCGAGAGTCCGAGGTCAGACTTGACCTCCTTGATGATCTTGGCCTTGGTCTTGGCGTCGAACGACTCCAGCTTGACGTTGAAGATAGTCTTCTCCTTCTTCTGCTCCTGTGGGGCCTCCTCCTCGGCGCCGGCAGAGCCGGCGGCTGGGGCAGCGGCAACGGCGCCGGCGGCTGGGAAGGCCATGTCTGGGATGTCCAGCTTGGTCTTGAGGGCCGAGATCAGCTCGGACGTCTCAACAAGCGTCAGCTTCGAGATCTCGTCGACGATCTGCTCGATCTTTGGGCTGACCGGTTTGGCAGCCTCAGCGGCTGGGGCGGCCTCGGTGCTGTTGAATCTGACCGAAACAAGGCCGGCTCTCATGGCGAGAGGCACACCGGCACGGGCACACGTTTTCGTGGCAACGGCCACGGATCTCGCCGACATTCTCAGGATGGCACTCATCGTTATAATAGGAAGTTGTCGCTAAGAAACAGACTCTTGGTGAACTCTTACTAACAAGTTTCCCCCACCCCCCATTTTTTATTTTTCACTCGCTCGAGGAACTGAAAAATTTTACGCCGAGGGCCCCCAGCGAGTGAGTGCGAGCGTAGCCAGCGCGAGCGCGAGTGCGAGCAAGTGCGCGAGCAAGTGCGCGAGCAAGTGCGAAGCTCTCTCAAACTGGCCGGCTCCTGCTGGTGTAAATGTGTGGATGGGCGGCGAACCTGTGGTGATTTTTCAGCGCTTTTTCCACTGCATAATTTTTAACCGTTTAGTGGTTACCTTCTCTTGTCACCATGTCGTTCAAGTTCTGCGCAGAGTGCAACAACATGCTCTACCCGAAGGAGGACAAGGAGCACCAGCGGCTCTTGTACCAGTGCCGTAACTGCGCGTACTCGGAGCTCGCCGACAGCCCCCGCGTCTACCGCCACGAGCTGATCACCCACATTGGAGAGACCGCTGGTGTCGTTGAGGACATCGGCGAGGACCCTACGCTGCCCCGCTCGCACAAGAAGTGTCCACGTTGCAGCAACAAGGACTGCGTGTTCTTCCAGAGTCAGCAACGCCGCGCAGACACCAGTATGGTGCTGTTCTACGTGTGCCTGGAGTGCAAGTATGTGTTTAGAAGTGACGAGCTGGAGAGTTAGGCGGGCTCCTCTTTCTTCTACTGTTCTTCCCCTGTTCGTCTTTTGCTGCTCTTTGCCGTTCTTTGCTGCTCTTTGATGCTCTCTGCTGCTCTTCTTCCGTCCTGGTCGACTATACCTGCCTTGATGGTCAGATATAGTCCATTTAGACTCTATCTGAGCTCTTTGGCTTTATCTGAGTGGCCCTCAGTGGCCCCTCAGTGGCTCCTTGGTGGATCCTTGGCTCCTCGGTGTCTCCTGAATGGCCCTGAATGTCCCTGAATGGCCCTGAATGTCCCTGAATGGCCCTGAGCCTACCCTGTACAATAAAACCTGTTTAGCATAGTTTATAATTAACCTTATTAACATATTAAATGTACCCTCCCGTAGCGGACGAGTTCACGGCGCCGCATAGGCTGTTCAGTGCGGGCAGTGTGATCTTCCCGCTGTTCGATCCACCCTGGATCGTGTAGTTGCTGTTGCTGTTGGTAGCGTTCGTGCTGGTGGCGGCGCTGGTGGCATCGCTTATGCTGTTTCTGTTGCTGTGTGTCGTGTTGCTGCCGCTGGTGCCCTCGCCGGCACCCTTGACAGTTTCCTGCAGCACCCCGATCACCTTCAGGTAGATCTCCTCTTTGGCCAGGTCGCTCAGCTCCGTCGAGGTGTTCAGCTGCAGAAGGAGCGAGTTGATCTCGAGGTGCAGCTGGTTCAGCTTGGCCGTGTTGGGCGTTGTCGTGGTCTGCTGTGTGCTACCTTGGGGAGGTGTCGTCACCGTGGCAGTGCCTGGGTTTGATGTGATTGCCGACAGGTTGGGCATAGGGAGGGGGTTCTTGTTGGTGGCAACGAGCGTCGCGGTCGAGCCGACGGTACCGGAGCTACCGAGCATCCCGAGGGACGGCGACCCTCCGGTAAACGAATGGACGGAGGCCTTTGAGAATGAGTCCGAAGGCATCAGCGGCACCGCTGAGGGGACCGCAGTCGAGCCAGCCGTCGAGACCAGGCTGGCCTTGTAGGTCTGGTTTGTAGTTGCGCTCGTTGTGTCGCTAAATGCGAACTGTGGGGACGACGAGGCAGACGACGAGGCCGCCGAGGAGGCCGACGTCGAGTCGGATGTGGGGAGTGCGGGCGCTGCGGCGACGCCTTGCTGAATCCCGCCGGCGTTCATCGGTGGCAGCGGCAGGTTGTACTTGTACTGTGAGAGCTGGGGCAGGGCGGTCTGCATCGGCGGCTGTGCGTGGGACGGCGGTGGGGCCGCCGTCGGGTAGGAGGTGAGGCCTGTGATGGAGCTTGCCGGTGGCAGCTGGCCGTTGACCTGGTTGGACATCTGCGTGTTCATCTGGGAGGTGCCCAGCGGGTTAAACTGAGGGTTCATGAGCTGGGGCTGGGGCGCTCCGAGCTGGCCAGCCAGTTGAGTGCCCACCTGGCTGCCCACCTGGCTGCCCATCTGGGTCTGCCCACTCTGACTCCTCAACGGGTGGTTGTGACGGTCGTCGACGATCACTAGGGTCCACTGGTGGATTCGAACGGAAAAGTTGGCTCGGATCCGGAACGGACACGAGCACCTTGCCTTCTTTGCCGGGGGTTCGCCGCTGCCGACAGCGAGCGCCTGCGAGGCCCCCGTGATGCCCTGGTGCTTGCACTTGAACACGACCTTGGTTGCATCGGATCTCTCGATCACAATGTGCACTCCGAGCGGCGACAGCTGCCGGACGAGCCACGGCTTGATCTGAGCCTTGTCGGTGAAGTAGCGCATGGGCAGCTGCAGGTTCGTGTGGACGAGGTTGCCCGCGGCGCCAGCAGAGGCCTCTGGCGTGTGGTTGGGCACGTATGAGTTGTGGTGGTGGGGTGTTGCTGCAGCGCTGGCGGGGCGGTTGCTGCCATGGTAGCTCTGTGAGTCAGAGCCGGGCACGGAGCCGTGGCCGGCGGCGCCAGCTACACCGCTCTGTTGCGAAAATAGGGACGGCAACGTGAGGATGGTGTTATAATAAAGAGTGGACAAATCCTGAGGTGCACACCTGGGAATAGCCAGCGAGCTCTCGGCCCCGGAGCGGCGGGTCCGTCTATATTTAAGCAGCGGAGAACACGGAGCAGAGTCGGTGCGTGGTCGGAATCCGAGCACCACGCCGCGCGGTGCAGGGATGCTGGCTGGGGGACCCTGCCTGGGGCGGGTGCTGCCCCTGCCTGGGCTGCCCCTGCCTGGGCTGCCGGCACTGCCTCTCCTGCCGGCACCGCCTCTCCTGTCGGTGCAGGCTGATCCTTCGCCGTACTCAATGTACGGCACAAACGTGGTTTCCATTGCGGGCCTCGTTGCTCTCACTGGTCTGCTCAAGAGCCTTCTCTCTCGCATCCCAAACCTCCCTACTTCCTCCTACATATACTCCGGCGTCTCCCTCGTTTACCCCGTAACCAACCTGGTTTACACAGCCCGCCCCGAGAGAGGTCCTGCACGCACCCTCCAGCCTCTCTTTCCCCCGCCAGCTTCTCTCCCCCCCCGCCCGGTGTCACCCATCTAAGGAGAGTTTTTTTTTTTTTTTATCCTGTCTGCCCCCGGTCTCTGCCCCCATCGGCACCGGTCACAACAGGTGTCACACACCTTTTCCCCCCATCTGTTGGGTTGGTTGCTCCTTGGGCCTACGCTGCATTCTGCTCTCAATTTCGAATCCGTCCCCTCTCATTCGCTCTGTCTTAGGTTGCTGCCCCGCGCCACTCCGCACGGTCCACCTCTTTCGCAATATCCGTTCCATTCCATCTGTAACAACTTACATTCTCCGCCAGGCACAACATAGCTCACAATACCGCTCACCTTCGGACCGATGCCGCCGTCCGGTGCCATCCATCCCCTCCTTCCTCCTTCTTGCCCCCTCCTTCTTACTCCCTTCTCATTCTCCATCGGACCACTACTATCCACAGCAACCATCTCCCTCCCCGCCCGCCGCCTGCTGCAGATCTCGCACCCCGTACACACCCCCAGTCGCCACTACCCTTCGTTTCAAAAAAAAACGCCTGTTAGTTGCCTGATTCGGCTCCCACATGCCCACTACCGTGCTAGTTTTCATCTCTATCACCCCGTTCTTGCATTTCTTTTTTTTTCCCTCTCCTTGGGATTTCTTCATGCGCTAACTACCCGCGTTCTTCCCTCCAGTTTCACTACCGTAACCTACATCCCCATGCTACACCTACGTTGGTCGTACCTCACGCTATCTATTGTCTATATCTTTCCACATCGGCCCATCATTCTCCGATTACCCTCGGGCCGCCGTTTACACCGTCATGCATATCCTCTGAAACCTACCGCCGCCTCTTTGCGCTGCTGGGCATTTTTTTTTTTCGGTAGGGGGTGAAAGCGGGGTAGGGACGGGGTAGGGACGGGGTAGGGACGGGGTGAGCTAACGGGGGGTGTGCGCCTCCCTGTCTAGCCTGCGGATGCTAACATTCTAATGCCGGTGCGGCCGGCGTGCATTCTTGGCCTTGCGCTGGTCCTTCTGCGCCCGCTCCTTGCGGATCTGCTCGGTGCTGCGCAGCTCGTTGTGACCGCTGCCCTTGGCGATGTAGCCCTTCACGTGCACGCCCTTCTCCACAGCCTTCTTCACCTTCTCCATCTTCTGATCGTAGTACCGCGAGCCCTGCACAGGCATCTTAGGAGCCTTGGACTGCTTATGCACAAATCTGCCCCGCTGCTTACCTCCAGTAAGTTCGTTCTCCCCACCGTTTCCTGCGCCCTCAGTGGCACCAACCCGGTAGCCTTCGAACCGGTGCTTCTTCTTCCACTCGTCAAACTTGCCCGCCCGGAACGTGGCAGGCAGCCGTTGGCCGTTCTCGCCGATGATGTACTTCGTGTCGTCCTGGTTCTTCACGTACCGCTTCTTCTTCTTGTCCCACACGACCTTCTGCGTCTGCTTGTGGTTCTGCACAACGTCGTCGCCGGCAACGTCGAACGAGGCCGTCTGCGCACCAGCGGCAAAGTCGCTGATCTGCTCATCGCCGCCTTCCTTGTGCGTAGGTGCAAAGTGCGAGATGTAGAAGTTAGGATCCCTGTAGCTCTTTTTAGCATTGCTCTTAGCCTTCGCCTCCCGCTTCTGCCTCTTCCGGTTGGCCTCCAGCTCGTCGGCATCTTCAAACTCCTTCAGCAGCTCCTCGCTGGCATCCTCGGTATCCTTCACGCTGAAACCAACCTCCATGCCGTCACCCTTGGTGCGGTCGAGCTCGTCCTCAAGCCTGTGTGTAAGGCCCAGTGTTCTCTCCTGCTCGAGCAGCTCGCGGCGCTTCCTGGCAGCCTCCTGGATCGGAGCAATATCCTTGCGGCGCTTGGCCATCAGATCGATCAGGTCGTCGGCACCGGCAAGCTCAAAGACCGTCTCCTTGTGCCTCCGGTTCTGCAGTCTCTCCAGGAACTTATCCTTCTCCATCTCCAGGTTCTTTCCGAACAGCAGGTTCTGCTCGTCCCAGCCAAACATCTCCATCTCCTTGGCACGGCGCACAGACTCGTTACTGGCAGGCTGTCTGCTTCTGATCAGCATCTTGTTGGCCTTCTCGCAGACACGCTGCTGATTCCGTAGATCGTAGTTACCCTTCAGGATAGTCTGGCACTCCTCCTGCTTCTCCTCGACCTGGGCTCTAGGTGCAGAGCCCAGAACGAGACGGACAGTGTACGAAACAGTAGGGGAGTTGAAGCCGTCGGTGGTTCCGTTCTTCTCCTCGTAGCGGTGCTTCATAATCTCAGTCTTCTTCTCCTGCATGCTCGTCAGAAGCACCTTGCGACCAAGAAACAGTTCGAGGTCCAGCAAGTAAGGAAGCTCGGCCTCGCCAACTATCGAGTAGGCCCAGCCCTTGTTACCAGCTCTGGCGGTACGACCGACTCTGTGCACAAACAGCTTCGAAGACGTTGGGAAGGTGTAGTTGATCACGTTGGCCAGAATAGGAATATCGATACCACGAGCAGCAACATCGGTCACAACCATGATCGAGCACACACCGGATCTGAAAGACAGAAGCTGGCGACGTCTGGCGTACTGGTCGAGGGAACCGTAGATGTATGCAACGGAGTATCCGCTCTCCTGAAGCAGGCCTGTCACATAATCGACGTGATGCTTCGTTGGAACAAACACGATGGTGGCGTGCTCGGAGGGAAGCTCGTTGGCTCTAGCGGCCCGGGGGCGTCTTCTCTTCTTTCTGTTGTGGCGGGCTTCTTCGTCGTCGTCGTCCCACTCGTTCATCTTTCTAAACTCCTCAAGCTGCTCCCTCGAGGCAAACGGCATCTTGATGACGTCCTGCAGAAGATAGAGCAGATTTGCATCACGCTCGTTCTTCTTAGTAGAAATGAAAGCCATCTCCAAATTCTCGGAGATTTTGGACTCAGCGTCAAGCCGCACCAGCACCGGGTTCTTCAGGCCGGCCTTGGCAAAGTCGACCAGGTTCTTTGGAAGCGTGGCCGAGAACAGCAGAGACTGTCTCTCCTCTGGCAGACTGGCAAGCAGCTCGTTCAGCTGCTCGCTGAAACCCATCTCGAACAGACGGTCGGCCTCGTCGTACACAACGTACTCCACAGTGCGCAGGTCGAGTCTCATCTCGACCTTCAAGTGCAAGAAACGGCCTGGGGTGGCCACGATGACGTCTGGGTTGTTCACCATGGCACTGAACTGGTCCTCAAGAGAATCACCACCGACCAGCAAGAGGGAGCGGAGGTCTGTTCCCTTGCTGAACTCCTTGAGCTGCTTGTACGTCTGCATAGCAAGCTCACGGGTAGGCGAGAGCACGATGGCCCTCACACCGACCTTGGGGGAGTGTGTCTTCAGCTTTTCCACGAGCGGCAGCAGAAAGGCTGCTGTCTTACCACTACCAGTCCTAGCCATACCGACAACGTCTCTGTTGGAAACGATCAGCGGCAAAGTCTTTCTCTGGATCGGAGTAGGCTGTCTGTAACCTTTCTTCTTGATGTTGTTCAACAGGAAGTTCGACAGTCCGAAGGAAGCAAAGCTTCCCTTAGACTTCGCCTTACTTCTAGCAGCCTCCTGTTTCACACTCTCCAGGAACTGCTCCTCGTCCTCTTCGTCGTCGTCGTCATCGGCCTCAAGGGATGGGAATGCCATCAAGTCCTTCTTAGAATCCTTCTTGGAGGCCTTCTTGGAGGGTTTCTTTGCATCTTCCTCGTCATCGCTCAGAATTTCGTCCTGTATTTCATACTCTCCTTCACTCTGAGACTGTTCCTCATCGGAACTCACATCGTTATTGAGCAGGCTGGCGGCAATGTCCTCCTCTTCGTCACTACTCATGCTTGGAAAGATGTCTTTAACTATACTAAACTAAAAAAAAAATAGGGGCTCAAATTTTTTGTGAATTTTTTTTTTCCTTTCTTTCAGGCTGTGCTGTAGACACAAATCCGATAAAAAATAACGACGGGTTGAACGGACTTTGATGCGGGGGAGACCTCTGACTTTGTAGAAAGAAGAGGTAGAGGGTGTGGTTCCCCAGTTCTCCAATTCCTTTCTCCGGTGTCATTAATATCATTATGGCCTATTGTATCTAGCGAATAGTGAATAACATAATCGTTAACAACGAAGCGTTAGCGTGTGAGCTTCGTTTGTGTGTTTTGGTTTCGGGTGGTGGTGGACAGTTTTAGTTACGGCGGTAAGGATGGTATCCACCTCCTCCGTTCCGTCTGCCTCTTCCTCCTCTGTGTCTTCTGCTTCTGCCACCACCTCTAGATGCCCGGTGGCTGTTCTCATCGCGGTTATCGTCACGGTCGCGGTCGTAGTCACGGTCACGGTCATCTCTTCTGCCGCCTCTTCCGCCGCCTCTTCCACCGTATCCTCTAGGTCCAGAAGGCATCCGTGGCATGTCGCCGCCGCGTGGTCCCTGCGGAGTATGCTGTCTTTCATGGTTGTTGCTGTCATCCTCGGCTGGAGATCCCAGCTCTGGAACGGCCTCGTTGTCTCCAGCATCGTCGCCGTCGTCCCCTTGCTGCTGTTTCTGCTGCATCTGCTGCATCTGCATCCAATACTGCTGCATCTGCTGCATCTGCTGCCAGTACTGCTGCATGTTGTTCTGGTTGTAGTAGCCACCGGGGCCTCCCTGTTGGCCCTGAGGGCCAGCCATCTGGCCGTAGGAGCCGGGGCCTCCCTGTTGGCCGCCAGGAGCAACAAAGTTGTTGTAGCCATAGGTCTGACGCTTCTGTTGGTTGCGGGGCTCGGCCTTCTTTATCTCCATCTGGCGTCCGTGGAACGGAACGTACTTGTTGCGTGTGACACGCTCGACAGCGTCGGCAGAGTCGTAGGTGACGAAGCCATAACCACGCGACTTGCCAGTGTCCTTGTCAATCATCAGCTGAGAGTCAATAATGTCGCCAAACTGCTTGAAGTACGTAGTAAACTCTTCGCGGGTCACGTCGGGGGCAACGCCGCCCACAAAGATCTTGCCAGTCTTGTCCTGCTCCTCCTTCGGGATAGCCCGCTTCGGGTCGATCATCTTGCCGTCGAGAACGTGCTTCTTCTTGAGCACCTCGTCGACGCTGCTAGCGTCTCTGAAAGTCAGGAAAGCGAATCCACGCGAGCGGCCCGTGGCCTGGTCGCGCATGATGTGCATCTCGGTGACCTCACCATACTGGCTAAAGTATCTCTCGAGAGAGCTCTCGTCGGTCTCCCACGTGAGTCCACCGATGAACAGCTTGCCGACGTCCTTGCCGTTAAGGTCGGCCTTCACAGAGTCCTGGTAATGGGCGCCCGGTGCCTGTCCCTGTCCCTGTCCCTGTCCCTGTCCCTGATGTTGTTGCTGGTAACCTCCCTGCTGCTGATATCCGCCCTGCTGTTGCTGGTATCCACCCTGTTGCTGATAGCCGTTCTGCTGGTATCCAGTTTGCTGCTGATACCCACCCTGCTGTGGAGCCTGTTGGGGCTGGTCTGGAAGCTGTGGTGGAGGCGCCATCGGAGCCGGCAGAGGAGCCTCGCCGCCGTGGTCAACCTGTGAGGCCTCTGGCTGAGGCATCTGGTTGTGTGCAGTGGCTGGCTGCTCTGGAGCTGCCGATGGAGCCGCTAATGGAGCTTCTGGAGCCTTGTCTGTAGGGGTTGCTGTGGATGGCGGTGGTGCGACCGGGGCGGCGTCCTGGGGAGCCTGCACGGCCTCCTCGGGCTTCAATTCATCCTTCTTCTCGGTCGAAACCTCGGCAGGGGTCTCGTCCTCGTAAATATCATCGAAAAGCGCCTCGTCGTCGTCAACGTTGGACATGTTGGTGTGGTGGAAAAGGGGGAGAGAATGGGCGTGGGTCTCTCCGGCTTACGTAGTGCAAAAAAATTTTCCAAAAGGGGCAAGTAGGAGGGATTGAGAGAGGGGGAGACGGGGAGAGACGGGGAGAGGCGGGGAGAGACGGGGAGAGGCGGAATGGGTTGATGTGTATGCATGGTAACGGTTGTGTCATTCTTCTGCTGTGGTGTATGTTGTACTATATACGGAATTGAAAAGACATTGCAGTTCTACCTGAGTAGGTATGGTGAGGAGTGTATGTAATCTGTTTGGTTGGATCTAGCACATCCCTAGAATATGTATTAGGCAAGAGTTTGGTAAAAATGGTCAAAATAACTAAAATTATGAATCTATGTAGCTTTGATGAGAAGATCAATACGGCCCAACCAGTCTGTTCCCCCAAGATCCTCTGTCGACCTACTGCTTATGGCACCCTACGTTACGGTACCTACAGTCCTCTCAACTCCGCTTTGGGAAGTGCACTGAAAAAAATAGGAAAAAAATCTGGCTGAAAAACTTCCCTCCAGAGAGACAGACGGAGTAGGCACCGATGAAGGACTACCTGATCCATTTTGTGCAGCGGCACCCGACGTTTCGGCGCCCGGAACTCGAGTCTCTGGCACAAATGAACGGCATTGACGTCGATCTTTCCGCCCACAGAAACGAGGCACCGTACCTGGTGTGCCAGCTGGAGAACGACGAGCAGGCCAGGAAACTTATAGAGAGAAGCATTCTGACGAAGGAGATCTACGAGCTGTGGGGCGAGGGTAACAGCATGGAAGAGATGCACAGCGATATTAGAGACCGGTGTGGCAAGCTCAACGGACCTTTCGTCAAGGATACCTTCATGTTCAAGTTTGAGGAGTTTCAAGGACCCAAGATCTCGCAGACGGAGCAGATCAAGCTGTTCGACGAGCTGGACTACCTTGGGCTGCAGGGAAAGATCCGGCTGAGAAATCCACAGCAGACGTTTGTCATCATGCAGGAGTTTGCACACCAGGATGACAAGCTGCCTAGCCACTGCTATTTTGGCCGGCAGGTGGCCTCCAGCATTAGAATGGACGGCATCGTGGACAAGTACGAGATCTCCAAGCGGCCGTACTACGGAACGACGACTTTTGAGGCGGAGCTGTCGCTCGTGACTTGCAACATCGGACTTGTTCAGGACGGGCAGTTTGTGTACGACCCATTCGTTGGTACCGGCGCCTTTGCGCTCGCTGCCGCTGCATTTGGAGGCCTCAGTTTCGGCTCGGACATTGACTTCCTTGCATTGAAGGGCGGCCGTCCGGCCAAGAGCGACAACCGGATGACGAGACTCGAGGATAACTTCAAGTACTACGGTACGGAGACTCGGTTTGGCGACGTCATGTGCATGGACTTTACGAACAGCGTGCTGAGGGACAACCTCCAGTTTGACAGCATTGTGTGCGATCCCCCGTACGGACTGCGCGAGGGACTGCGCGTGTGCGGCACGAACGACGAGAAGACGATGAAGAACTCGGAGACCGTCGTGATCGACGGCCAGATGGCGTACCTGAGACGGGAGTACATCCAGCCGAAGAAACCGTACTCTCTGGATGCGATGCTGGACGACCTGTTAGAGTTTGCCGCGAAGCGGCTGCCAGTTGGAGGTCGGCTGTGCTTCTGGATGCCCAAGTCGGACAGCCAGGACTTCCCTACACTGGTTCCGCAGCACGAGCGGCTCGAGCTGCTGTACGATCTGGAGCAGCCGTTCAACAAGTGGTCGCGGCGGCTGCTGGCCTACGAGAAGCGCGGCGAGGACTACAAGGGGAGGACGGTGCGCAAGGAGGAGAGAGAGGCCGAGAACAACTTCCGGGAGCGGTACTTTGCATCGTTCTCGAAAGAGCAGAAGCGGGCCGACGCGGACACCAGAAGAGAGCGCGAATACGCCAGAATCACCGACGAGCAAGAGAGAGAGGCGATTAAAAAAAGGGTGGAGGAGCCGATCCGACTGGCACGGGCCGCGGAGAAGCTGTCTATAGAGTGAAGCTACGATTTGAAGGTTTACAGGGTATATCGAATAGAAACATTTGTATTATTAGCATCCCATAGAGCGCATGAAGAGCCTGAGGCACACGGATAGCTTACGGTGGCCCACTGTCAAGCCTCTTATATTATGCTATCTAATCGCTCTCCTCAGCGTCCTCCTCCTCGGCAGCCTCCTTCGTCTGAGCGGCGATACGGTCAAGGTCTCTCTGACCGTTCTCAGAGATCTTTCTGCCTCCCTTAGGAGAGATCTCGAGGACGCCGATCTTCTCAAGAGCCTGGACGACCTTTCTGTTGACGGAGCCGGAAGCGTCAGCGTGCTTCGATGGTCTGGCGCCTCTGTTGTTGGCACCGCCGTACAGCTTGTTGAGCTTGCCGACACCGACGTTCTTTCTCAGGTAGACGTGTCTGGCAACGGAGGCGGCTCTCTTGTAGAACCAACCCTCAGAGTCCTGTGGAGGCATCTCGTTGCCGGCAGAGGTCTTGACGAGCTCGACGTAGGCTGGCACCTCGAGCTTACCCTGTCTCTGCAAGAACTGGGCGTAAGAGTTGATGAAGTCCTGGGCTGGAACGTCCCTAACAGTAACACCTGGCATGTTTGTGTGTAAAGTGTATGTGTGGTTGATGGAGAGTTCTTGAGGTTGAGTGAAAAAAAGTTTTTCTAAGGGGAGGAGCCGCTGGTGAAAAATATCGACACCCGGCACCTCTCCGAAAAAGCAGTCACAGCTGAAAAATTGGGGCCGAAGGCCTAGGAGTTTGGGCCGAAACTGAGCGAGCGTAAAATGGCTGGGAAAGAGAGCGAGAGCGCATGTAGCGTGTGTAGCGTGTGTTTGGCAGATACGTAGAGATTACAGGGATGGAGAGTGTGCTGACTCCCTAGTGGGTCTGGGTCTACATTAGTTCTTGTTTCGGATGATTCCATTAGATTACCTATGTCTAGCTTAGACCTTGAAGCCTCTAGATCTTCTTCTACCACGAGCAGACTCGAACTTTCTGCCCTTGGTGACGAGCTTAGGAGCCTTGTGCTGGTGTGGACCCATGCCAAAGTGTCTGTAGGCCTCTCTGGCCTTCTTTGGACCTCTCAGGATGATGGTGTTAGAGCCGGTTGGGGTTCTAGCAGCGAGCTGGTCGAGAGTGATGGCCTCACCGCCGTTCTTGGTGATGATGTCACGGGCACCGGCGGTGAATCTGAGGGCAGCGACAGAGGCCTTAGGGAAAGAGTGCAGTCTGTTGTCAGAGGTGACAGTGCCGACAACGACGACGGTCTTGTCAACACCCTCGTGCTTGAGGGCTCTGTCGATCTTGGCAACGGAGACTGGCTGTCTGTTGGCACGGGACAGGAAGAGCTGTCTGAGGATAACCTTGTTGAAGGCAGCACCAGTACGACCTAGGGAATGGGGTTAGTATGGGGAGTTTAGGGGAGGGGTGAAGAGATTCGCCGGCCATGCTGCACCACTGCAACACAGGCGGAAAACCACACCGCTCTCCTTGATTCTGCTCTGTCTCATAGATATCGCGCGCTGCTGTCAGCACTTGCAGAAGGAGGTTCTAATCTAATACGGCCGGGAGATGTGTGCGACACGACGGCAGGCCATGTCCACTGTGCTCCAACGGGGCCGGGAAACGTCTTTTGCGAAACAAATGTCAGGGAATCAAGGAGACGGTTGGTCTCGTTCGATCATGAAAGGGGCGTATACTTACGAGAAAGGTACGTGAACAGCTTGACCAGCGAGTTCAGGTAGTAGTTCTGCGACTTTGGAGCCTTGCGGTGGCTCGAAGTGGTGTGAGGCTTGGACTTGTAGTGATCGATAGCCATGGTTGGATGTCTTGTTCGGTACTATATTCAGGTTGAAGTTTTTTTTTCCAGGCTCCTCAAAGTGAAAAATTAAGTTCGTGTGACTGCGAAAAAAAACTGACTGCGGTGGCTGAGGTCTTAGACAGACACGTGACTTGGCATGAAGAATCAGAAGCACATTTGATAGGCCCTGGCTGGCCAGCAATATTACACTGGTAGATCAACACCCTCAACATCATGTCCACGGACAGACTCAGTACCGGTGAAACCAACCCCCGTGGAATCCCGCAGGCGGCGTTCCTCAAGAAGGTCGAGGACTACCTGAACCCGAAGACTTGCACCGAGGATGACGTCAACAACTTCCTCAAGGAGCTCCAGACGAGGATGCAGCAGTACCGGTTCATGGAGAGCTCGAAGGAGAGCACGCTGGCGAGCCTGAACGAGAAGATCCCAGACGTCGAGAAGTCGCTCGAGATGTGCAAGTTCCTCAAGGAGAAGCACGAGAGCAGCGAGGCCGAGGACGACGAGGAGGACGACCTGGCATTCGACTACCAGCTGAACGACACGGTCTACTCGGAAGCCACCGTCAAGTGCAAGGACATGGGCAGCGTGCGACTCTGGCTAGGCGCCAACGTCATGGTCGAGTACCCGGTCGACGAGGCCATCGAGATGCTGCAGGAGAGGCTCGACAAGTCGAAGAAGTCCAAGGCCGACACGCTCGAGGACCTCGACTACCTTCGCGCCAACATCACCACGATGGAGGTCAACACCGCCAGGGTCTACAATTGGGACGTTGCCCGCCGGCGCGCACAGAAGAAGGAGGAGACGAAGTAGCTCGTCAATCCAGGCTGGCTCCTAATATCGCACAAAAATAATCCCTTGCATATGTACTATATATAGATCATGATCATTCCTGTATCTACCTCCTGAACGTATCTAGCAGCTGAGCGCCAAGGCTTCTCGGCGGAGCATCCTGGTCGTGCAAGTCAGGCTCGTCAGACTCGACCTCGTCAGACTCTTCTGGGATCGATAGCGCCCCCGTGGAGGACTCGAGGCCGGGTCCACCGGAGTGGTCTGCCTCGGCAGACGTCGCCGAGGCGGCCGTGTGCATGCTGGCGGTAGACGAGCTGCCGCGCTCGCTGCGGCTCTCCCGCTCGACACGACGCTGGATCCGCGCGTCCAGGCTCGGCGTCTGCCGGATGCCGCTCTCCCTTGCCCAGCGCTTCCACAAGCGAGACAGGATAGGGAAGTCGGAGTTGAGGAACGGCAGCAGGCCATTGAAAAGCAGGCCACTCACAAAGTACCCGAGCAGGCACGAGATCGGCGAGTGCACGGGGCCCTCCGAGAAGAACAGTTGCGCTGCCAGCAGCGTCGTGGCGAAGTTGTTGTTCAGCGACAGCTTGTACTTGCTGGAGCCGTCCCTGTTCTTCCCGAGCCCGCCGAAATCGAGCTCAAAGTTGTACAGGCTCGGCACGTACTGCGAGTACGGATAGAGCAGGCCAAAGAGGATGCCGAAGGGGCCCGACGGAACGTAGAGGTTGACTCCCAGGAACGAGTACGACAGAAAGATCAGCACCAGCGTGAACAGGATGTTGTACACGAACAGCAGGACCAGCACGCGGCAGAACTTGTACGAGCCGAGCAAGCGCTCGATCGACTTGAAGCTCATCGTGAACAGCACCACGCCGAGCGCCATCTGCGACTCGTTCTGGAACTGCAGCTGGTAGATAAGCAGCCGCCACCATTGTTGCCACTGGCTCAGAAAGGGGTGGTACGAGAGCAGGAAGTACGGCTTGCAGTCGAGAATCGACGCCGCCAGCGGCGTCACGACCATCAATGTGGTCATGGCGGCGCTCACGGGGAGGTGCCGGTACCCTTTGGGGATGATAGACGACATGGCGGTACGGTACTCTAAGCAGCCAAAGTGCTCTATGTGGGGCTAAATTATTTAAACAAGCTCCTCAGCGGCCCATATATAAATTCTGCCTATATATATATATATATATATATATATACCAATCAGTGCTGAGATGGCACCCAATCTAACGTACTACTCGCAGGTACATGGCGGGCAGAATGGGGCGCCAAATGGTGTAAACTCAGGTGCAACTCGTATCTACCCAATTCCAACCGAGCTCGACTACCTGCTGGCCGAGATCCGGAGCCCCAAGGCCTCCACGACCCCACAGAAAGTGCTCTCGTACATCGCCTACTACTACCCAAAGCTCAAGAACCCGGCCAACGTCCAGCTGCTCACCGAGACCTTCTTCGAGTGTCCTCTGTTCTTCAATGACCACGGGCTCGTCGACCTGCGCGAGGGCTGGAGGATCGTCGACTGCTTCCGCTACGTAGTCGACAAGAAGTACCAGGTCTCGGAGCCGTCGCTGCCGTTCTACTCGTTCTACAGGGCCATGTTCACCGGTATCAACGCCGCATTTAGCCGCCACAATGGGTTCTGGAAGGTCCCGCCTGTGGTTACCGGTTGCCTCCTGACGGTCGACTCGCGCGCAGAGTACGACCCGTACCCTGAGTACTACGAATCGATCAAGGCCGTCGATGCTCGCCTGCTCGATCTGTTCGAAACTTGCCTCGTAGAGACAAGCTCCGACCCTTCCCTCAGCACAGACGTCCGGTACCTCGAGTGCCTCTATATGGCTGCACTGCAGGACGTGATCTCTGATTCGACTTTCCGGTCCGTCATCGCGCACCAGCCGTCGCTCCCCGTCGTGATCGCAGACCTCGTTTTCAACTCGCCGTACGGCCTGGACTGTGCCAGTGTGTACACAAAGAAGCAGCTCGAGATCGGCGACCATCCGGCCATTCAGCAAATCAACAGACTCTCCCGACTCTATGCACGGCTCGTCGGGTTCTGCAGTAAGGGCGATCACTATATCGACCTTTCCTTGAACAACATCCAAAACTATAGCCGCCAGCTCTTCGCGACCGTCTACGGCTTGCCAAACATCACAACTGACAATTGGCAGCTGCTCAAGAGGAATCTATTCTCCGTCGTTGTTATCTTTGAAGGCGTCTCCAAGAGAGTCTACATGCAGGGCGGCGCTACCCTCTCTAGAAAGATCCTCGACACCCTCTACAGCCTCAGCTTCATTATCGACGAGGTCGGAACAGGCGGATTCCAGACTTACAACTTCGTCTACTACGTGGCAGCAGACTGCCTCAACTTGCAGGACCCAGGCACGTCCGGACTTCTCATACAGTCCTGGCTGGCCGACTTGAAAGTCCTCGACGACACCAGCAAACTGGCACAGTCTAAGCTGATCTTCTGTCTCAACTTCATCGATCATAGCCTTGGTGTTCTTGATCAAGAGATGCGTATCGATACCATCATGCCGATGGTCAATGCTCTGCTCAACCAAGCATCGACACAGCCGTCTCTGGAGGCAGCACACTCCGTCATGTTGAAATACTTTACTACGCTCGAAGCACTTCACAAGGATTCTGACGCAGTGCTCCCAGTCTACAGAAAGAGAGTCGAAGGGATGCTTCTCGAGTACTTGTCCCTGACGCTTTCTCAATTCCCTGCAAGGCTCTCGCTGCACCAGCTCACACTCATCATAGACACGCTCGCACGGGTCACTTTCCCCGACTCGCTCATCTATTCGTGGAACCCTCAGGTGTGCTCACAACTTCGCGAAAGCCTCTACCAAGCATGCGTTCAGGCGGCTCCTATGGATATCTCCGAGACATCTCCTGATGCTCCAGTGAAAGAAGGCAAGCCAGCACTGAGCTCAACCCTGATCAGGATCACTCCTCTTTTCCCGCTGGAGGACTACATCCCCTGGCTCGATAAGATCAAGTCGACACTGATCGACTCTTCAGATGAAGCACCGTATCTACTGGACAGAACATGGGACTCCATTCTCACAGCTAATAAGTTCTACCCACAGAAGGGTAGCCAGGGTTTCCGGTGGTGGTATACCAAGGGAGACCCTGCTCCCAAGTTATGATCCTAATGCCTAAAAAATAAGCCAAATTATATTTCCTAAGATACAAAAAACACACACACAAAGAGTAGAGGTACAGGGTATTAGCGATCGATCAATCAAGACATCTCGGCATCGTCGTCGGCCTGGGTGTCTTGCAGAGTGTCTCCAGAAGTTCTGTCAGTGGTGGAGGCATCGGCGCCAGCGTCGGTACCTTCATCTTCGGACTCTGCAGCCGGCGACGTTGGAGTGTCATCATCCATGAAGTCCACCATGGCGCAGTTAGGATGCAAGATGTAGATCATCTTCTTGTGACGCTCCTTGTCCTGTCTCTTCTGCCACTCGGCTCTCTCAATCGCCAGCTGCTCTCTCTCCGGTTCAGACATTCCAGCTCTTGGCTGCAACTCGTCTGGAACCTGAGCCTGCTCGTCCAGATCCTCAAGAGACTCTGGGCTCACCTTCATGAGCACCTTGTCCTTGACCAATCTGTTCAAAACTCTGTAAGCGGTACGTCTCTCGGACCAGTACTGCTTCTCGGTGTGAAGGTCGCTCTCAACCTGCATCAGGTACCAGTCAACAAGCTCGTCTGATGTGTATCCTTGAGGCTCGGCGTCGCCATCGGTGCTGCCTTGCTCCTTCTCGGCAGTGTGACGGACAAACATTTGGGTCATCTTGACAAACTTGTCATAAGAGAGCATATCCTTGCTCTCAGGAGTAGCCTCGCGCTGAGACTGGGACTGTGTCTGTGTTGGAGCCGCAGCGGATGCCTCATCGGCATCAGCGTTCTCATCAGCGTCACTTGGGTTCTTGTCGTCGTTGTCGTTGTCGTTGTCGTTGTTCTCGTCTTCCAGATCAATGTCATCCTTCTCAACCTTAATGATCGACTGTCTCAGAAGGTCATATGCCTCGGCAACGAAACGTGGAGTGATCTCTTCGTTACAGTTGGCACGGGCAATGGCCTCAGAGAGACGGATCATAGACTCAAGCTGTCTCACGGTGATACGGTAAGAGCTTCTGCCAAGACCCTGAGAGTCGTCGCTTCTGAGCTCCTTGTACTTCTCCACAATGTAGTCTCTGGCTTCCTTGGTCATCTTTGGCTTGAAGGTCCGGGCGTAACGAATGTAGCGAAGCAGCTGCTCTTTAGTGAATGGAGGGTCGACAGCCTCATCGCGAAGCATGTGCAGGTTAACAATGTAGTTAGCAAGCTGAGTATCGGTCTGCTCGTTGCACTCGTCGAGAACAACGAAGAACAGGTCGAAACGCGACATGATAGGAGCACTGAGGGAGAGGTTAGATTTGAGACCGTGTTTGGCGTTGTAACGGCCACCGATTGGGTTAGCAGCAGCAAGAATCGAAGCACGGGCATTCAGAGTGGCGTGGATACCAGCCTTGGCGATCGAAATCGTCTGCTGCTCCATAGCCTCGTGAATAGCGACCTGGTCGGCGACATCCATCTTGTCGAACTCGTCGATACAGCAGATACCATTGTCGGCGAGCATGAGGGCACCAGCCTCGATAGTGAACTCTCCAGACTCTTCGTCCTTAACGACGGAAGCAGTCAGACCAGCGGCAGTGGAAGCCTTACCGGAGGTGTAGACTGCACGTGGAGAGAAGGAGTTGGTCCACTTGAGGAACTGGGACTTAGCAGTGGATGGGTCACCAACGACACAGACATTGATGTCACCTCTCAGCTCAATACCATCGACAGTCTTCTTGTGGACACCACTGAGCTGCTGCAGAAGGAGACCCTTCTTGACAAGCTCGTGGCCGTAGATGGTTGGAGCCATCGAGCGAACCAGCTTGGTGTAGATGTGCTCGTCTCCAACCATCTCCTTGAGCTCGTTGACCTCCTGGGCGGTCAGGGTATCGAGGAAAGCGGCCTGCTCGCGCTCGTTATCCTCTCTGGAAGCACCGGTCTCCTCACTGGTCTCATTGCCGCCAAGGGACTTGACGTGGCAGCCGTAGAAGGCAATACGATAGGAGAGGTCGCGGGCACCGAGCGATTTCAGGCCAGTGATACCTGGGTTCAGGGAGTCGGCGGTGTTGGCAAAACCACGGGCACGCACAGACGATGGCTTAACACCTGGAAGGCCGAGGGCCGACACGTCTGGGATGATGATCTCGGTTCCGGTGAACTTGCATCGGTCGCCAGGCTTGGCTCTGTCGACGAGCTCACCACGGAGAATAACGTCGAGAGTTCTTGGCATGGAGCCGGTTGGGATCTCGCCCGAGTTCTCCTGGATTCTGACCTTCTGCCAGTCCATGAAGACAGACTTTTGCACGCTCAGCGTCCAGAAGGCCTGGTTGTCACAGTTAGGATTAGGGCACGAGGTTGGCTCGGTGTACTTGAAAGTCTGCTCGACGTTCTCGACGAGCGTTTTGCACACATCGCATGTGAAGGCACCCTTGTAGAGCTCAGGTCTGACCTCAGAGGTTCTCGTCACCGTACCGGACACGGCGAGCAGGTTGCCAACTTTGTCAGCACGGAGCTCTCTGAGCTTTCTTGTGGCAGGCAGGTCGTAGAAAGAGATCTGGAAGACACGTGCCGAGGCAGAGGCTCCCTCGATGTCCTCGTCGGCGACACGGGCAGATCTCTTGAGGAGTTGCGGCTCATGGCGCTTGACAACGTGTCTGAGTCCCTCCTCAAGGTATGGAAGGAAACGGTAGTACTGCTCGGAGATGGCGGAAGCCAGAATACCATTCTCTCTGGTGAGCAGGTCTTGGAAGTCGACGTACAGCGTCGAGAGGTCGTACTTGGCCATTGCCGAGATCTGCGACAGATAGATTCGGGTAGGTTGGGCATTAGCAGCGGCCTCGGCTCCCTCCTCCTCCTCGGTTGGCGTCTCCTCGTACTCCTCGAGGAACTGCTCGAATGCGTCTCTGACCTTCTCGGCAGTCAGGTCAACGACCTTCGGGATCGAAGTCAGGTCCCTTCTCTTTCTCAGAATGTGCGATGGTGGTTCGTCATTCTCCATGTCCTCATCCTGGGCGAAATCACGCTGCGGCTCGTCGTGCGGATTGGAGCCAAACACGGACTGCTGGCTCTGGGACTGCGATTGGGAGTGGATCGGTGCCGAACTCCGGTTATTCGAGAGCGAGCTCTCGCTCAGCAGGTTCGAGCTTTCGTTACCATATCCTCTCGAAGAGTTCAATGGCGAAGAAGTGAGTCCGGACATGCTGCTGCTATTCTTTGGTAAAGAAAGAAGAACGTTAAGAGGGGAATTTTCAAATCAACCTCACTACAGGGGTGTCTTTTTTTTTTGAGAGGGAGTCCATTTTTTTTCTCACATTGTCTCCATTCATACACATTTACGCGTCGTGGATCCAATAAGGTTTCCTAATCGGGGTTAAATTGAGTTTTTTCCCCGTCTAAATGTATACAGAAATGTGCCTGAGGAAGAGGGGTGTATGGATGTCAGCTGTAGAGGAAGCCGGTGCCCTGGTCCTCAAAGAACTCCGTCTCGTACTTTGGGTTCAACCGGAACAACCGGCCCGTGGGGTCTCTATACCGGATCCGCCGCTGCGTCCAGATCTTGGCGAGCTTCTCCAAGGTGAACCGGCCGCTTCTCACTCCCACCTGTAGCACGCGCGTCAGCAACCGCTCGATCAGGATCTTCTCCTTGGCGATCGTCGAGCAGTAGCCGAAAATCATCACACACCACTGCACCATGCAGATGCGGTGGTCGATCTGGGACTGCAGATACCGACTATAGTCGACTTTTCCCGAGAGGGTTTCCGACAGGTAGTCGTCGACGAGCCCGGAGACCCGTTTGTCTGACATCTCAAACGTGCCGTCCTGTAGGTTCAGCTGTGTCACACCCACCATATCCGTGATGATAATGTCGGAGTCGTAGTGCTGTTTGAGAACCTCTTCATCGAACGGCGTCATACGGATGAACCACACAAGGAAACCGACGTCCTTGAGGCTCTCGGTGAGAAGCTTTCGCACGACCGGATTGTGAATTCCGATGTTCATAAAGTCCTTGCCCACCATCGTGTAGAGGTGCAGGGCGTCTATTCTCACCTTGTTGCAGAGGTCAAAGTAGCTGTACCAAGAGTCCCACGGTGACACGCCGTCCTTGCCTGTGTAGCAGTAGCACCCGAGCGGGGCCTTCGTCTTGTCGCACCCATCGTACAATGGGTGGAACTTGTTGTCGATCGGGATCCTAAACGGTGGCTTGTTCGTTATCACGTAAAACCGCTCAGCATTGTCTATAAGCGCAAAGATCTTACAGAGGTTCGCCGGCGACGGGTGGTCCTTGCCCACGATTGTCAAGATGATCTGACGGAGCAATGCGGCGGTGTCATCGCTGTATCCGAGATACGGCTTGTAACCGCCGATAACGCACTCAACTTCCCCGTCTTTGTTTTCCCTGTAACCGTCGTACGCCATACCCAGCTTCAGTAGTTCCTTGACTGGGGCGTGATTCAGCGGCAGCGGCAGCCACTGGTCGATCGTCCTAATGTCGAGCATGTTCACTGCCGTCGAGCAGAACATCCAGGCAGAGATTTCAAGGGATGAGAACATGTACTTGGCAACGATAACCGGTCTCGTTGTGAACGCCGGCGATCCTGCGTACTCCTTCAGGAACTGCTGGGCACCCTTCAGGTGAACGCTCCAGCGGTTGTCATGGTAGGATGAAAGATCAGAGGTGAGGATCAGACTCGTCAGCAAAGCACTCTCTGCCTCGACACCGACATTATCCGGTTTCTCGAGAGCGGCATGCAGGAAGTGGAAGCAGTTAGACAGGTAGTGAGTCATGGACTTCTCGTGAATCTCAATCTGTGCCTTGAGGCCCTCGAGAGCCGGCGATGGGTTGTGGTTGTGCGTCTGCACACTCACGAGCAGGTCTCTGTCTGCGCGAGCCTTATCGAGCAAGTACCGTGCACCCGATGCCAGCATCGCATTGAGCAGGTACCTGCTCGTGCGTGCCTTCTCTAGGAAGATCCGCACAAAGGGGCTGTCCATGTAAGTCTCTGCGAAGGGGTAGAGGATGAGGTGCACGTTCTTGATGAACGACTGGAAGTGGACAGTCTCGGCATCGGTGAGCTGCAGCTCCTTGCAGAACTTGTCCCCCTTTGTATCGCTGTAGGTGCTCGTCAGGTTAGACACAAAGTCGTAGGCCTTGATAACGTGCTCGTCTTCGATTCGGGCGGCCTCAGAGGCGAACAGGTCGGCAAAGTCCTGCAAGTCGAGGTCTGGGAGCTTTGGAATATCAAGGAACCGGGCGTCGTTCGTCGCGGTCGTCAGCAGGTGCAGGTTGTTGTTGTTCTGAGCATTGTTGTACCGTCCGTCGGCAGCCAGCACATCACCAACGAGAAGCTCTTGATTGGCCAGCAAGTTCACAAACTGCTCTGTTTCACGGCGGAAATCGGGTCGTGGTGTCTGGTGGTCCTTCTGCTCGACTGTCACCGTCACCGGCTTTTTTGGCTCCTGCGGCTCAACATTGCACGGCTTGAATTTAACAGTTCGGAGATACTCGCAATCAATACTGAGCTTCTGGCACCGGGTGCAAATGGGCATTTTCTCGTCGCACTTGACCTTGGCCTTCTTGCACGACAAGCATCCGTTCTTGGAGTACTTTCTACGCTTTTTGGGCCTCTCAGAGTCCATTGTGGTGTATTCTCTGTTACCCTTGTCACCTCCTATTTCTCCGAGTCCTTATCAAAGAATAAAAAAAAAAGCTTTGGAAAGTTGACAGATCTCACCGGAATTTTCCTGGCCCGGAGGGGAAGTGTGTCTAAAAGCGGATAATTTTGATTCTTTTTCCCGATAAGGCGTCCGGATTAATCTCATCGTGATGGGCATCTTATCTTGGGGGCAGCCCCCAAAGATAACTTAAGATAACATACTTGTTACTATATAAGGGGACCTTTATTAGCCATAAACACAGAGGTCTTTTCGTTCAGCAACACACCATGTCATCCCGCTCTTCTCTCCCCTCGACCCTTCCAGCCGTCTGCTACACCAGCGACGAATTCGTCAGATACTCTAACGAGAAGATCTACGAGCACGGATGGGCATTTGTCACTATCTACCCATCCCTACTAAAGGATGCGGGCGTTGGCATCCGGCACTCTGACGAGCACATCGACCCAGAGACTGAAAACCGCTCCCTCAAGGCCTCCCAGTTCAACCTTGGCGGCTACCAGTTCTTCGCACTGTGCAACGTCTCCGAGGAGGAGATTGACGGCGGCTCGACGCGTGCCGACCTCTATTACGGCGAGTATGACAAGCTTATGAAAGACCTCACTGAGACTGAGATCGCCGATAAGTGCGAGCAATTGGATCCTGTGAAGCACGTCGTCACTAAGGCCGGCCTCATCTTCGTTACCTTTGACAAGGACTGCACCGAAACAACCGAGGACAACGTTATGAAGTGGTTCAGTGGCCTCCGCGAACTCATGGGCCCCGAATTTACTGTTCGTAACCTGCGGATTCGCCGCCGGTTGCAATACACCGCCAAGTACAACTTCCTGACCTTCCTCGACGGCTACCAGGAATGCCTTCACTGCAACACCACACACCCCGGCCTGGCTAAAGTCTATCCATTTGAGACCTATAAGGTGGAAGAGTACGGCAACTTCTGCCGTCACACTGTCAAACCCGTCGACGATACGACCGCGGACGGCCTCTTCCTCTACTTCTTCCCTGGTAGCACCTTCAACTACTATGCCGCTGGGCTCGGTATGTTCCGTGTGATTCCTATTGATGGTAGCCACACCAAGATGGAGTTCGAGTACTACTTTGACAACGACGACCCGGTTGCCTTTGCAAAGTACTACGCCTTCACGCGCCAGGTCCAGAAGGAGGACCTCGACCTTTGCCTGCTCACCCAGGATAACCTGGAGCGTGGTGTCTACAAGCAGGGCTGCCTCAACCCACACTGTGAGAATGGAGTGGTCTACTACCAGCAGAAGATTGCAGAGAAGGTCCTAGCCAAATGAATTATAAGTATGTCAATGCAAATATTCCGGATACCTGCACCTCACCTCAGATTACCCGACGGAAATCTAAACTCCGTACTTTTTTTACCACCTTGCCAGCGCCTACAGGTGACGGTTCCATTTAAGGTTGGCGGGCTGGGGTAGTGACGTGCAGCGAAGAAAACGTCAAGCTGGGGTGACTTTATGAAGCGTATCTATCGATAATAGCACGGATCTTTGAATCTGTCTCAGCATCTGGACGGCCTCCGACGTTTATTCAATCGCATTAGATAAGCACGTGATGTAGAGGAGTGACTAGGCTGCGTGATTCACTTCTTCAAAAAAAAAAAAGAAACTCCATTTATTATTCTGAGAGATCCGGGAGAAGCGGGAGCCAATAGAGCGATATGGAGGCAGGGCTGAACAAAAATTATCTCGGCACAATGGGCCGACCTACATACAGATACGGCGAGTATATATATATATAGCGCACAGGCACCTGCTCCGGGTGTTGCTCGATTAACAAGCTAATTGTAACTTAATTCTGAATAGATCATGAAAGGAATGTTATACTATGATCGGGGCGACCTCAGATACTCTGAGGAAGTCACCGAGCCGAAAGTCGTCAACGACAACGACGTCAAGATCAAGGTGGCTTACTGTGGAATCTGCGGAACGGATTTGCACGAGTATTTGGACGGTCCGATCTTCTTCCCGAAGCCTGGCCAGAAAGACAAGATATCTGGCTATAAGCTGCCCCTGTGCCCGGGTCACGAGATGTCCGGTTTCGTTGTTGAGGTCGGTTCCGGTGTGACCAACGTCAAAGTCGGAGACCACGTCGTCATCGAGGGTACCTCGCATTGCTCCGACCGTGCCAATTACAAGGAGACCATTGCCCAAGGCCAGCCTTTATGCGTCGCCTGCAAGACGGGCAAGCCTAACTGCTGTGCCAACCTGAACTTCATCGGCCTTGGCACCGCATCCGGTGGTTTCGGCCAGTACGTCGTGTACGGAGCCGACCACATTCTGAAGCTCACTGATAAGATTCCTATGGACATCGCTGCCCTCGTGGAGCCGATCTCGGTTGCCTGGCACGCAATTGAGTGTTCTGGCTTCAAGCAGGGTCAGAGCGCCCTCGTGCTCGGCGGTGGACCGATTGGACTCGCATGCATTCTTGCCCTGCAGGGCCACAGGGCCGGTAAGATCGTCTGCTCGGAGCCGGCCAAGATCAGAAGGGACTTTGCCGAGTCCCTGGGTGCTGAGGTGTTCAACCCAGCCGACCACAAGGACTCCGTCGCTGACCTGAAGGCGCTTGTCCCAGATAATGAGGGCTTCCACTACTCTTACGACTGCTCCGGTGTCCAGGCCACTTTCACCGACTCGATCGATGCCCTTGGAGCCGGCGGAGTTGCTACAAACATCGCCATCTGGGCCGACCACCCAGTCAAGTACATTCCAATGGCCCTGACATACCAGGAGAAGTTCGCTACTGGCTCAATGGGCTACGTTGTCAAGGACTTTGCTGACGTCATCAAGGCCATGGACGAAGGTCTCATTCCAATCGAGAAGTGCCGGATGCTCATCACCGGTAAAGTCCCAGTGAAGGACACGCTCGAGAAGGGATTTAAGGAGCTGATCGAGCACAAGGACACGAATGTCAAGGTCCTGGTAATGCCTAACGGTCCTCAGTGTGGTGAAAAAGTGGACCCAGATACGAACGCGGTGATCCTTGAGTAGATTGTATAATGGATTGAATAGGATTTGATTTTTTTTTTCTCTCCAAACTCCCGATCTGTGTATTTCCCAATTGGGACGGCAGCTGTAAAAAAGAAAGCTTGGATTTGTTTATATCACTTTTAGCGCCCATGTCCGATCTACGAGTTGGCACTATAGTGCGTCTCCCGGGGGGAGGTGAGGCTGTCTTGAGGTTTGTCGGCTCTGTCCAGGGTAAAGTCGGTACTTTTGCTGGCGTGGAACTCGGGCCCGAGCTCAGGTACAAGGGAAAAAACTCCGGTGATGTCAACGGAGTGCGCTATTTTGAGGTTTCGGTGCCGCTCAGTGGACTCTTCCTGCCGTATCGGAAGCTTCTACAGTGTAACGTAACGCCAGACAGTGCCGAGAGACGTTTCAGTGCCACTCTTCAGTACCCGGAGCACTACTCATCGCCGAGAAGTGCATCCAGGGCCGCAAGCAGAGTGGCCAGTAGATCCGCCAGCAGAGCGATCAGCAGGAACACTTCGATGTCTAGAACTCCAGCTGCCGACATGTCCACCGAGGTGGCCTCTCTTAGGGCCGAGTTGGAGAGCTGGAAGACGAAGTACAACGAGGAAGTCGAGAGATACGAGCACAAGCTGGCCGAGCGGCAGCAGATCTTGCAGGATCTGGAGACGACTCTGAACAGCTTCGAGCCTATGCTCGAGGAGTCTGAGCGGCAGATGAGGCTGAAGGACGAGCGGTTCGCCAAGTATAAGGAGGAGATGGAGCAGAAGGTAAAGGAACTGGAGGATTCGGCAGCGGATGCGCTGTCGGCAGAGGTCGAAGAGAAGCTGCAGATCAAGGACGACGAGCTCAGCAAGGCAGACGCCAGAGCCGACGACCTCGAGAGAAGGGTGGAAGAGCTCGAGGAGACGAACCGGGCTCTGTGGGCGAAGAACAAGGCGCTGCAAGAGAAGGTCGATAGTATGACAGCAGTCACGGCAGTTCCTACTCCCATCCTCCAAGAGAGATCCTCCTCCTCTGTTTGTAACACTCCGGAGCGCAAGAGGGCCCCACTGGAGGGCAAGGAGAATTTGCTGAGCGCCTCTGGTGAGCTCAAAGTCTACACCCCGCTGTACAAGGTGGACCCTACCGCCGGCCGGAAGAAGTGGTGTGGTCTCTGCGAGAGAGAGGGTCACGAGAGCATCGACTGCCCCTACGAGAACGAACTTTTCTAAGACAAAATTTACAGTTAATAGATATGTACTATATTCTATATACATGATGCGCAAAGTAACCTGTCCCCGGATCGTTCAGATCTTGTAGCGGGCGGATGGGTCGACGTGGAACGGCGACCAGATGCCTCTGACGGACTTGTTGATCGAGTTGACGTTCTGCTTTGGCTTCGAGAGCTTGGCGCCCGACGAGTTCACCAGAAGCTTCAGCTTGTTCTCTATCACGTCGATGTTCCACTTGCGGCAGCAGATCTGCTTCGATTTGTCACCACCGTAGTATCCCTTGATGACCGGGTGGAAGCCAGGCTTGTCGAGCACCTGGAACTCAATCTCTGGGTACTGAGAAGCGAACTTTGGCAGTCTCTGTCTGAGGAAGTCTCTCATGCCCTGCGAAGAGCCTCCGAAGTTGCAGAAAGTAATTTCGATCTTCTTGCACGGCAGCACAAATGCTCCAATGCCGTTGCGGGCTTTCGAGACCTGCTTGATGACGTTAACGGCGACCATGGTTTAGCACTATGTACGGTGGAAAAATTTGAAAAACTCGAGGTGAAAAAAAAAAGTGAGCGTGTGAAAACTTGCGGGGGAATTTTTCAGAGGTGTCTGGATTTTCTCAAGACTAGGAAGGCCTCATCTCATACTCTATAATTCTTCATCCATTTTACAGCTCTTGGTTGCTCTATACGCGCAGCATGTTTAAGGGTATCGGAAGCAGCGGGCTGCTTAAAAATGCCATACTGCAGCCACTTGGACGCAGATATATCGGTAGTGACTTCCGGATGGGCGGCGGAGTAGAGGCCATGAAGGCTAGTATGATGCGCCAGAAGACTCAATACCAAGGTGCCAACATTGGCGCCCACCTCAGCGACTACGACATCCTGAGTGCCGTCGACAAGCCGGACAACAACATTGAGATGATCTCGAAGGACTCGGTCGTTTTCAGTAACATGAAGGTGGTGCGGTCGCCGAACCCGCAAGGGGACCCTATTGGATGCCTGCTGCTGAACAACCAGATCTTTGAGGTGAACATGAAGGGCTGCACGATTGCGCCGAACGATGTCATCTTCCACATTGACCCGAAGATCTGCGACCTGCTGAAGGCGGTGTACCCGAAGCCGGAGCTGCTGGTCGTCGGGCTGGGCAAGAAGACGAGGATGGTGTCGCCGGAGAGCCGGGAGATGATGAACAAGCTGGGCATCGGCCTCGAGACGTCGGACACCAGGTACTCTGCGCTGAACTACGACCTGTTGGCGACGGAGAGGACGCCGGAGCGGGTGGCTGCTCTCATTGTGCCGCCAAACTGGTAGGCATATCCGAAGGCTGGATCGAACTTGTATATATACAGGAAATATAGTATTTTTTTTCACAACAAGGTTATCTAAGCAGCCCTTGGAAGCGTCATGATCCCCTTGCTCATGATCCACGAGTAACCAGTGATGGTGAAAATCGAGACAAAGTTGAAGAACAGCGACCAGCTGTGGTACTTGAAGAACTCCTTGTCGAGGGCCTTGAGGTCGCCGGACTCCTTGGCGGCCTCGTCGTCGCCCTTGAACACGTTGTCAATGATCGTGTTGCGCTTGTCCTTGATGCGGCGGCAGCCAGGCTCGGCATACAGCACGTCCAGTAGTCCACCGAGCGACGAGATGGCCAGCGTCGTGATAGCGGTCGTCGTCAGCGTGTAAGGGGCCGTGAAGGCGATGATACCAGGAGCAATGGTCTGGGTCAAGAATTGCCATGGGAAGACCTTGTTCTGGAAGGCGCCGAAGTCCCTGCGCTTGAGAGTGTGCAGAGCGGCCTGCGAGCCGATGAAGGTGTGGAAGGTGGTCGAACCGAAGTCATAACCCCAGGCAAGGATGTGGACGGGAAGCAGAGCGGACATGGTGGCGATAAAGAAAGATGTAATGGTTTCGGGGCTAAGAAATAAATAGGCCGCGCGGAGATCGAATAGATCCGGTCTCCGGAGGTCGCGAGGAGTGGGGGTTCTAGGCAGATACAGACAGGTTAGATACGGTGTTGAGAGAAGGAACGTTCAATTGAGAAGTATATCGAAGTGAAATTGTTCAGTGGTGGGTTAAGAGTAGTACGGCTTGCCCTTCCCCGCCTGAGAACTGTAGCGGCTCTCTGTGTAGACAGGCGCCGAGTAGCCCGGCTTTGAGTAGCCCGGCTGCGAGTAGCTAGAGTACCGGTTCTCAACGTCCTGGGAGGTTCCCAGCTGTGAATTGCGTTGAGATGCTCCCTGGAGATTGTTCATTGGGTAGAACGTCTGCTGCTCGTTGGACTGTTGCTGCTGCTGCTGCTTCTGCCTTCTGCCACGGAAGCAGCAGCAGCCTCCCCTCTGGAGCAGGATCGCAGAGATAAGTGTTAGCACTGTGCCGACCCACGTCAGGATCATGTAGTCGTTCGAAATCGAGCAGTGGATTCCGTACGTGCTGACAACGTCGTTGAACTTGGACCTGATGTAAACGTTGGTGCCTGTCGATCCGCCGGAGCATATCAGCGCAGCGAGGAACGAAAGCCACTCGATCCAGCCGAGGTGGACAGAAGCATAGGTTCTTCTGAAGAGGATCAGGATGATGTATGCCAGGAACACAATGAAGGAGAGCCCAATAGTGATCCACGACGTGATGTACACCGCCGAGGCCACCCGCTTGTACGTCGTCACGTACTTCTTGACTTCGGTGGGCAGCGTGATGTCGCTCGCGGGGATCTCGAAACCCGTCGTGTGTTTCAACTCGTTGACAATGAACTGTGACGGGTCCCACTGGTACATGGCCTTCGGCTTGGTGCACGAGGTCACATCAAAGTTTGTCGTGTAGAATGCTCCAGAGTTGTTGTTGTTCGCCGTGCCGCGGCAGTAGCCGTACATTCCCAAGATGTAGACATCGTTCAGGCCAACCGAGCCCAGGTCCAGGTCGTCATCGGAGCTACTGGAGTCACTGACGTGGAACAGCTCTGTAGCGTTCAGTTGAGAAAAATCAACCTCCAGTTGGAAGATCTTCGAGAGCACGGTCGACTTGTCGAACGATCCAAAGTTCGCAACGACCATTGTGGCGATGGCCACAGCCGTGAACAGAATGATTAAAATGCTACGGAACATCTGATGTTTCGAGCTATTGAAAATGCAGTTATATCCAATTGAAATTGGATGAGATTCCCCGAGCTCTTTAAAGTAAACGGAGGATTCTCTAGTTTCTAAAAATATGGAGGGTTCTGGCTGCTGATGTTGTTGTGGGGTTTAGGGTTTAGGGACCGCGCGGAAAAACTGTTTTTTTCTGCGCTGAGTTTCCCCAGCTGGTTCCGAATTGAGTTCTCAAAAAACTAGCCCTGTCCGCGTGGGAGCAATCTCAGGCGGCTCCTTTTTATAAATAGTAAATGGTCCCTCCCTCTGCTAAATATAGTCTCCATGTATACGGCATTCACACCTCAACTAAAAATGGATCAGATCCTCGTTCGACTCCAGGCGGCGGTAACATAGTTAGGTGCTTAGTTGTTAGTTCGGTAATTATTCTTTATATACACTGTATTCGTTGCGTTAATGGTTCAGACAAAGTCCTTTGGCAGGTATCCAAGCTTCTGCATACGGATCTTGACAGCGTTTCTGTGGCCGTCGAGACCCTCGACCTTGGCAAGAGCCATGACAGCAAATCCGATCTCTTTCAGTCCCTCTGGGGTGAGGTTCTGCGAGGTGACAAACTTCTGGAAAGTAGCAGTGTTCACGCCGGAGTACATACGGGCGTAACCGTAGGTAGGCAGGGTGTGATTAGTACCAGAGGAGTAGTCACCACAGGACTCTGGCGAGTAGGCGCCGACGAAGACGGAGCCGGCGTTGTCGACGAGATCGACGTAGCTCTGGGCGTCCTTGATCTGCAGGATAAGGTGCTCTGGAGCGTACTTGTTGGACCACTTGAAGGCCTCCTCGTAGTTGGCGACCTTGACGGTGGTCGAGTGAGCAATGCACTTGCGGACGATCTCAACACGTGGAAGGGCGTGGGCCTGCTCGTTGACAGCCTTGTCAATGGCGTCGAGCTCCTTGTCGTTCATGTCGATAGCGAGCAGAACAACCTGCGAGTCGACACCGTGCTCGGCCTGCGAGAGGAGGTCAGAAGCAACGAAGTCTGGGTCGGCGTACTTGTCAGCGATGACAAGAACCTCGGAAGGACCAGCTGGCATGTCAATGGCACACATAGCGCCAGAGTCGTTGGAGACGAACATCTTGGCGGCAGTAACGAACTGGTTACCTGGTCCCATAATCTTGTCACACTTTGGAACGCTCTCAGTACCGTAGGCCATAGCAGCGACAGCCTGAGCGCCACCAGCAAGAACAATGCACTTGGCACCAACCTTGTGGGCGACGTAGACGACCTCAGGAGTCAGCTTACCGTCCTTACCTGGTGGGGAGGCAAAGATGATGTCCTTACATCCGGCAACAAGTGCTGGAACGGAGAGCATTAGAGAGGTCGATGGGAGCACAGCGGTACCACCTGGAATGTAACATCCGACTCTCTCGATTGGTCTGGCGAAACGCGAGCAGATGACACCTGGGCAGGTCTCGACGTCGAGGGTGCCCTTCTTGTACTGAGCCTCGTGGAACTTCTTGACGTTGTCGAAGGACAGGTCGATGGCCTTCTTGACCTCGTCGGTGATCTTCATGGCGTCGGCAGGGAATGGAGCAGTCATGATTGGGCTGTCGAGCTTAACTCTGTCGAATTTCTCAGTGAGCTCAACAAGACCTGCATCGCCATCAGTCTTAACCTTCTCAATAATAGGGACGACAAGGTTCATAATGTCGTGAGAGGTGTGGATTGGACGCTTGAGGTGAGCTTCAACCACCTCGGCGGAGTCCTTGTCGGCATCAACACGGGCCATAACAATAGGAGCGTCTGGATTCTCGGCAACCTTGGCAACGGCAGCAGCCTTCTTGGCAGCGACCTTGGCCTCCTCCTTGGAGGCCTGCTTCTTCTCCTCCTGCTCAACGTACTGAGGCTTGGCATCACCCTTGCGTCTGGTGACTCTAAGAGACTTCTGGTCGAGGTTGCGCTCGATGTCGGCGATAGAGACGCCAGCCTGGGCACACTTGGCCAGGACAAAGTAGATAACATCGGCGGCCTCCCAAGCGATATCGTCCTTGGACTGTGCCTCGATGACCTCATCAGCCTCCTCTCTGATCTTCTCGGCAAGGAGCTTAGGGTCGTCGAAGAGTCTCTTGGTGTACGATCCCTCTGGAGCGTTCTGGACTCTATCAGCAAGAACAGACTCGAGGTGGGTCAGGCCCTTGCTGTTACCGAAGCAAGAGGTGGTTCCGACGTGGCAGAAGCCCTCGCCGACCTGGTCGACGATGAACTTGAGGCAGTCACCATCACAGTCGTTGTCAATTCCAAGCAGCTCCTGAGTGTTGCCAGAGGTGGCACCCTTGCGCCAGAGGCCTCTCTTGCGAGACTGGTAGACACCAGACTTGGTCTTGATGGCCTCCTGGATGGACTCGGCAGAAGAGTAGACGAGTCCAAGAATCTGGTTGCGGGTGTTAGTCACAACGGTCGTGTAGAGACCGTCATCTCTGTCCGTCTTGAGGCTAGGCAGAACGTAATCGCCGATAGCGGTCTTTCCCTCAGGCAGCTCGTCGTACTTGGTCGAGAGGGTCTTGGAGCTGACAACGAGGGTAGCGTGGGCACCGACAAAGGCAGAGATCTCGTCAGTGGTTGGGGCAGCGTCCAGGAAGTACACAAATGAGAGCTTCTCGCCAAGGGTCTTGAGCTCGTCGGCAGACTTTGGAGCCTTCGTAAGGGCCACCTTGTCAGCATCGAGGGCAGCAGCCTCGGAAACGGAGGCCACCTTGTACACAAGTCTGGCATTAGGGATCTTGTCAGCGATTGCAGCAGCAACCTTGGCTGGAGCAAAGACATTCAGAACACCGTTGTTGTACAGCTCAAGCAGCTGCTCGATGGCCTCATCGTCAATCTCGTCGGAAGTATAGTCGAGGTTAGTGTCGTAAAGAGCGGTCGTGGAGACCTCCTTGACGGAAGCAACGGAGGTCTTACCAGCAGTGAAGGCAATGATTACCTGGCCGACAAGCGACAGCTTAGGACACACTTTGGTATCTTCAAAGTATGGAAGCAGTGGGAATGGCATATTCTTTAGAATGTGATAAAGAGATATCTAGATTTGGAAAATCCTCGATTTTCCAGTATATTTAAGCGCTTAGCCCCACAAGTTTTTCAGTCATCCATCCCGCCGCAAAAAAAAAAATTTTCGGGGACCCTCTCATAAAGCAGACTTCTACTTTCCCCATCGAGTAATCTAGGGATGGTCTGACACTTTGAGGGAGCGATTAGTCAAAAACGGACGAGTCAAAATCAATAGGTAATGAATGTATCTCGTATAGAGATGAGTTTTATTGACAGGTAAGAAGTGTAATTTGATTTTCTAGTTGTTGAACAAGAACTGCATGTCTGCCGGAGTGAGTCTATTGGCGGCAGCCTGGTCCTTGTCCAGTGTAGCCTTCACCATGTTGGCCTTCTTCTCCTGGAGTTCAATGATACGGGACTCGATGCTGTCCTCGATTACCAGCTTAACGATCCTGATTGGCCGATACTGGCCAATTCTGTGGATTCTGTCGGCGGCTTGGCCCGTGTCCAGAGCCGGGTTCCACCAGGAGTCCATGATGAACACCTGGTTGGCTTCGACCAGATTCAGAGCAACACCTCCGGCCTTCAGGGAAACCAGGAAAACCTCAACGTCCGGGTTCTCAAGGAAGTACTTGATCGAGGACTGCCTCTGGATCGGCGTCATAGAGCCTTGTAACTTAACGGTCTGGAATCCGGCTCTCTTGAGTCTCCATTCAACAAGGTCGAGCATCGATGTGAACTGAGAGAACACGATCGACTTGGTCGTCTTTCGGTCCGAACGGCTCTTGTAGAGCTCCTCCATCAGGGCCTCGATCTTCGTAGAAGACCTCCACTGTCCCATCATGTTGATTCTATTCACGATGCTGGTCTTCTTGTCGGCTTGTGCTGGCGAAACTTCGATTGCCGGTGCCTCTAAGTCGATCGAAAGACCGATATGGCACACAGGGCATTTCAGGTCCTGCGGTCTGCCCTCCCAGCTGTCAATGTATTCGCTTATGCACAGTCGGCAGAATTTATGATGGCACTTGGACTCGATGGGATCCTCGGCCTCATCGTCACAGAGCTGGCACACGACGACGCCGGCCATGAGGTCCTTTGATGCCTGTTCATCGAGCTGTCCAGGATTCATGCGTTTCAGGACCAAGTCGGGATGGTCAGCGAGCTGACGCATTCTAGTAATCAGGGTGAAGATGTTGGCATAGTTGTTCAACACAACACCTTCAGCGACATAGTCATCAAAGCGCCGCTTGGAGTCTGTGTAAAGGGACTGGTAAAGGTCTTTCTCCTCAGGATTGAAGTAGTCCCGGCGGACCTCAACGATCTTCGGCGGGAGTCCAAGGTCGTCGGCACGCTCCACTTTGGTACGTCTCAGCATGATCTGACGGAGAAGCAACTGCAAACGATGGAACGCCTCCTTGCCTTCAAACTCGAGTCCATACTTCTGGATGTTCTTCAGCATGAAATGATTGAAGAAGTTCATGTGAGACATCGGCGCATGTCCACACTGTGCACACACCCTGTAGTCCGGGAAGTTCCACTCTTTGGATGCACAGTCGCACTTGGTGCAGAAGTACGAGCAGAAAGGCTCCAAGTCAAGGAATCTGATCAAGGAGTAGAACTCGCCGATTCTGTTTTGCAGCGGAGTACCGGTGAGACACCAGCGTTTCTCACACCACAACATGTTGGCAGCTTTGGCAGTCGAACTGGTTCTGTCCTTGATGTTGTGAGCCTCATCCAGGATTACCCTGTAGAAATGCATCTGGTGAAGCAGCGACTTCTCTCTGACTTTTCTGCCCTTGCGCTGGAATCCGTAGCGCTCCTTTCTATAGGAACTCTCAACCACAGCGTACGAGGTCAAAATAACGTCGAACTCCTCAAGCTCCTCCAGAGTCTTGGCCCTGTTCGCTCCGTGGAAGAGTCCCACTTTGAGAGCACCGTTGGCATGGTTCTCAATTTCGGACTTCCACTGCATCAGGGCCACCGTTGGGGCAACCACCAGGTTCGGTGTTCTCTCCCGGTCGTTCATCATCAAAGAGATCATCTGGATAGTCTTACCCATGCCCATCTCGTCGGCGAGCACTCCACCGTTGTACTTGCTGTCCTCCTGCTCCTTCATCCAGTGAAGGCCTTCCAGCTGGAATGGCAGAAGTGTGATAGCAAGACCGTCTGGCTGCTCAGCGCGCTCGGGTTTCCTTGCGGGAGTCTTCTCGAGTGTCTCAAATACTTCCTTCAACTCCGGGTGGGCCTCAAAGACCCGATTCGTGCGTCTCTCAAACGGAGTTGTCTTCGGCTTCGGCTCCTTCTTCTTCCTCTTCCGTGGAGCAGCCTTCTTCTTGGCCTTCTTCGTCTTCTTCTTCGGTGGCTCACCAGCCAGAGGCACATCTTCAGCATCGTCGATCGAGATCGGCTCCTCAGCCGTGCCACTGATCACAACGATATCATCGTCATCTATATCGATCACATCGTTGTTCCCATTTTCAACGTCATAATCGTCATCGTCCGTGATGTCTATAGGTGTATAATCACCATCAATATCCTCAGTATCATCGTCCTCGTCCTCTTTATAGTTGACTTTCCTTGCCGATCTAGTCCTCCTAGTAGGTCTCCTTTTCCGTGATTTGGGGAGATCCGGGTCGTCTATGATGAATCCACCGGCGGATTCTTCGCCATCTGTGGTCTCAAGCGGTGTATCTGACAAATCTGCACTTGTTCCCTCGGTAATCACCTCCTGATCCTGCTTCATATCCTGCTATCACACAACCTCGAAGAGCTCTCTATACACTGGTCTTATCAGGGAGGCAAAAAAAGAAAGAAGCAAGCGAAAAAAAAAAAAATCTTTGGCGTCTGTGAAAGCTTCGTGATGCCTAATTAGGCAAACATATTGCGGACTAGCTTACTGCTGGGCAGGAATCCCAAGGGTGTTCGAAAATGAAGATGTATTTTTGGATTATGACGCGTTGTATATATATATATATATAAAACGTAATGATGACCCACGATCGGCCAGAGCATTGAAGATGATGATGACGATAATAGTGATTATGCAGTTGATCAGTTGACCTCGACCTTGTCAAAGTCCCAGAACATGTCCAGGTCGTTGGACGGAAGGTTAGCCTCGACAGAGTCCTCGACCATAAGTCCCAATCCGGTAGCCTCTGGTTGTGGAGCAAGAGAGCTTGCAATTGCACTCTCATTCTTCGTAGCAAGCTTGCGCTTCTTGTTGGGCTCGTCCGGAGGCGTTGGGTAGATCAGAGAGGTCAGCTCGGAGCCGGCGAGGCGTTTTCTCTCCATCTCTCTTGGCACGGTTGGAATCAATCCGTCGAATGCCTCAGAGACGCAAGTGGAGCGCACCTTGCCAGTCCAGTGAGACTCGTGAAGAGCCGACTGGTTGGCGGGCGCAGTCGTGTACATCTTTCCGGAGCTTGGGGTCTTAACGTTGAACGGCAGTGGCGTAGCAAGCACGGCCGATGGCGTAAGAACCTTGCCTCTAGAAGAGGTCGATCCCGTAGAGTTCGTAGGCTTATGCGAGACCGACTGGTTGCTGGCCTTTCTGAAGACCTTCTGTTCCTCCTCTGGCAGGTTGAGGGTGTCGGCAAGAGTTGCAAGGAAGAATCTCGACGGGTCGGAGCTGGCAAGCTCGCGACGGCGCATTCTTGCTTGATCGGCTCTTGACAGAGTAGCGACCTGTTGGGCAACAAGCTCAGAATTCTCCTTGAACAACGATTGGGCCTCCTGTGTAAGAGGAGTCGACTTCGTAGCTGCTGGGCTGGCCACGGCAACGGTAGGGGAAGATCCCGTACGTCCGCCGCGGGCAGACGACCGCGACTGTCTGCGTCTCGTCGAGTTCCGACGAGCAGCAGGAGCCGTGGAAGTAGCCATATTCGAAGAAGGAGTGGAGCCGTTCATCGGGGAAAGTCCCGATGGGGCCATGTACTGCTGCTGGACCTGCTGATTCTGCTGGACCTGCTGGACCTGCTGGACCTGAGCCTGTGCTTGAGCCTGGGCCTGAACCTGCTGTTGCAACTGGGCCATCTTCAGTTGAGGACTGCGCTGTTCTGCAAGCTTTTGGAACTGTTGCTGCACGGCAGCAGGGTTGACGCGCTGCTGAGGTGGCATCTGCTGGTAAGAACCTGGGCCCATGCCCATTCCCTGCTGATTGCTACCAACAACCTGTGGCTGCATCTGCCCGCGTGGAGGCTGCTGCTGTATAGGCTGACCCTGCTGCTGCATTGGAGGGCTCTGCTGCTGCTGTCTCTGCTGAGACTTAAGCAGTTTGTTGCTCTGCTCCTTGACAAAGGTCAGGTACCTCGTGATCTGGTTCTGGATCTTGTTGAGCAGCGAGCTGTTGGCGCAGAAGCGTCCCTGCTTCAACTTCTCAAGAATCTGGCGGATCATCAGCTCAGAGTAGATCAGCTTCTTTGTGCCATCGTAGCTATGTGTCAACAGATAGAAGTTTGGAACGATCACTGTCTGGGTGATAGCCAACAACTGCTGACACTGGCGCATCATTTTGATGACCTGCTGCTTTTCCGATTCGCTCAATTCGTCGGTGACATCCCTGAGGTTGATTGGGGTAGCACCGGTCTCCTGATAGATGGCCTTCAGACGACGCCAGTCCTCCTCGGTACCGTGCACTCCAGGGAACAGGCGCGGAGCCAGCCGGCTGTTGTTGGAGTTGGCCTGGTGGTTGCCACCAACGGTCTGTTGGAACGGAGTACGCTGAGACTGGTTCTGACCTTGGCCCTGGTACCATTGGTTTTGGTTCTGGTTCTGGTTCTGGTTGGTAGGCAACTGCTGAGGAGCCATCTGGGCGCGAGCCTGTGCCTGTGCCTGTCGAGCCTGGGCTTGTGCCTGTGCTTGAGCCTGAGCCTGGGCCTGGGCCTGTTGTTGGGCCTGCTGTCTGAGTTTGCGCTGCTGCTCCTGCTGTGCCTGCTTCTGGGCCTGTTGCTGAGCCTGGCGTGCCTTCTGTTGTTGAGCCTGCTGCTGAGCCTGCTGCTGCTGATACTGGTTCATTCTCTGCTGCTGCTGTTGTTGCTGCTGCTGAGAAGTCATGCCCTGAGGCTGTGCATTCTGCTGCTGACGCGACTGAGCCTCGGCCTGCTGCTTCTGCTTGTTGGCCAACACATGGTACAAGTACTTCTTGACGTAGGTCGACTCTTGGTCTGGAGTCAGCGAGGCAGGGAGTTTGCCGGTAGCCTGCATGTTCTTGATGACCTGTCTAGCCTGGTCCTTGTAGGCCTGGAGCTGCTGAGGGGTGATTGAAGAATGCATCATTGGCTGGCCAGGGGCGGCCTCACGAGACTGCTGCTGCTGGTTTTGTTGAAGTGGCTTCTGCTGAGAAGGAATAGGCCCCCGGGTCGGAGCTTGCTGCTGCTGCTGTTGCTGCTGCTGCTGTTGCTGGCCCGGCTGCTGACCCATCATCAAGATCTGATGTGGAGAAGGAGCGCCCTTCTGCTGTTGGCCCAGGTATCCACCCTGTGGAGGGTGCTGGGTAGTAGGAGCAGGAGGTGGCTGCTGCTGTTGCTGCTGCTGCTTCTGTTGCTGCTGGCGCTGGCGCAGTGCGTTCTGTTCCTTGGTGCGGAACAGTTGCAGGTGGATGGCGTAGACCTCCTTGATTGTCTTCAGGTCTTTCTGGGTGAGGTTCCTGTTGCGGAATGAGGGCATGATCTGGCTCCAGGTGTTGGCATTCTTTGGGAACACCTGTGGCAACCGGTTGAGGAGCGGCTGCGGGATCGGGATGTTCTGGATGTCGATCTTGCGCTGTCCCTGTTGACCCTGTTGCTGCTGCTGAGGAGGAACCTGTTGAGGAACCTGCTGAGGAACCTGCTGAGGAACCTGCTGAGTAACCTGCTGAGGAGGAGCCTGCTGCTGCGGCGGCTGCTGCTGTGGCACTCCTCCGCGCTGGCCTCGGCCCGATCCCTGTTGCATCGGCATCTGCTGGTATTGGTAGACGCCGCCGCCGTTACTGCGGTGCTGGACGTGAGCCTGTGCCTGGGCCTGGGCCTGCTGCATGTTGGCGAACTGTTGCTGCGGAGAGATGTACTGCTGCTGTGGCGGAGCCTGCTGCTGCTGTTGCTGTTGCTGCTGCTGCTGCTGCTGCTGCTGCTGCTGCTGCTGGAGGGCATCCTTGCGGGCACGCGTCGTCGTCTCGATCTTGTGCTTCAAGTACGTGATGTACTGGTTCTTGTTCTTGGACTTGGCGAAGGCGTACTGTTCGTAGTCCTCAGCGAGCGGGCGAGTCTTTTGGGCATCGAAGGTGGGCCCCTGGATCTTGGAGATGGCGTTCATGATGATGTTGGTGAACTGCTGGCGGTCGCGCGGTGTGACGCCGTTGGGCGCCGCCTGTGGCTGCTGGGGTATCTGGCCGCCCATCATGGGATAGCCCTGGTTGTTCATGGTAGGGGTGGACGGTGGTCTGTTTGGGTGTTGGGGGTTGTTTTAGGTGAAACTTGACTGGTGCTCAGAAGTTCGGGGTTAGTGTGCTGCGGTGCAGTAAGTTCGTGGTGCCTGTTTGGAGGGAATCCTTGGGCAAATCAAAAATACAGCTTCAACCACTACTGCTCTCTTATCTTGTTGGTGGGGGGAGAGAAATAGCAGGCTGTAAAATGCCAATTGAAAATATTCAAGATTGAGGAGGTGAGGGGCAGAGGGGGCTCAAATCTTCCGATCCCATCGGTCGAAAATTTTTGCAGAGCACCACTAGTGCGGCGCGCGCGCCCAGGAGAGGGGGGTGGATTAGCAAGGGAGGTGATGGGGCAGTACATAGTGACATTTCTGTGGTAGGGCTGAGCCGGACTGGGTTGCGCCGGACCGGGCTTGGCATCTACACTAGTCTGACTCTGTTATGTGTTTCCCTTCAGCTATCTGTTGGAATCGCCTCTACTGCACGCCGTCCCAAATGCGAATCTCCGCGGCTCCCCGCTATCGGCAATCGGTGATTCACTCCCCTCTCTCTCTCGCTTTCCTCCCGCTAAGAACAGATCTCGGATTATCTTGCTAGAATTGGCGCGTGGAAAAAATATGGGCACGGGGGAAGCGGGAGAATACGGGGATGGGGGGAGTCCAGCGGAAAATACGGGGGAAAAGTGCGCCGGGCCATACGGCGAAGTGAAGGGTGTCAGTATGTGTGGAGCAAGAGAAGATAGGTCTGGCCTGTTTCACCCGCCGTCACAAGCTGAAAGCTGAAGAGGCACGCTTCAGCCAGTCGATGCAGGTCTACTATGGTTTCGTCTTGACTGGTAATGTATTGTGTGTTGTTTAATGTAGAGAAGGTACGCTTATGTAGGTGGATCGGCTGCAGCGGTGGCGGTGGCGGTGGTAGTGGTGGTGGTAGTGGTGGTGGTAGTGGTGGAGGCAACAGGTCTATGCAGACTGGGGTGCAGTAGCGTGCAGTAATGTACAGTGCTAGCCAGATCCACATCTTTCCTTTTGTGAGAGAGCAACATAGCCATAGCCATACAGCTGCACCCGACTGTCAATTTCCTGTCACTCATCATCCATCCCTCCGCACCTACTCGCTCACGCCGGAGGCACCCGGAACGTCCGTCTTTCCCTTCAGCGACAGCAGGATCTCCTTGAACCGCGTCTTGTCCCTGTAGTTGGCCTCGTCGATCGAGTTCGAGTTCTTGGTCAGGCTCAGCAGCTCGACGACGCGGTCCCACACGGTGCCCTCGCTCAGGAAGGCGTCGCGCTTCTCGAGGAACGCGACCTCCTCCTTCTTCACGTCCGAGATCGACTCGTCGCGCTTGTTGTTGTAGTTCTCGTAGAATTCGTCCGTGGCCTTCTGCGCCTGCTGCTTCAAGTCTTCCAGCTTCTTGGCGAACACCTCGTCCGACTCCTTCACCTGCACATCCTTCTTCACCCGCCACTCCTTCACCTTCTCGCTGTCCTCGAGGTTCAGATCGCCGAACTGCGCCGGCAGGTCGTCACCGGGCTGCGGAAGCGCAACGGCCTCCTTCTCGCTGCCCGGTGCCGCAGCCGCCGTGGTACCCTGCGACTGGAAGTCGTCGAACTCATCGTCCTCGTCGGCGGCAGCGGCAGCGGCAGCGGCATCGGTGGCATCAGTGGCGCCAGTGGCGCCAGAAGCAGCCGCGTCGTCGCTCTTAGCGGTCTCGGAGCCCGTCGCGGTGAACTCGTCGCCCAGAATCTCCTTCTCGCGGGCCAGGAAGTCGCCGCCGGTCGGATTGCTGTCGATCGGCACGTCGCTAATCTCGGGGAACTTGTCAGCCATCGTTTGTCTGTCTGAAGAGGCTGCTTTTAAGGTGTAACGTGGAACCTAAAAAAGGGGGCGAAGGGGAACAAGAAAAAAAGCGGGAAGCAATTGGTTCCAAGTTTTTTTTTTTTTTTTTTTTAGCGGAGAAGCTTTCCTTACTTTAGGAGGGTGAAAAATTAAAACACACTCCCACCCCAATTTTAGACCAGCTGCCATGTCGTTCACGCCGGAGAAAGCCGCCGAAAAGCTGCGGAAACTCGACGAGACGCAGCAGTCAATCCAGTCCACGTCCCAATGGTGTTTATTCCACTACCGGCACCACCGGGAGATCGTCCAGCTGTGGCTGAAGAGCCTCGAGGCGCTCCGTGAGGGTGACCCCAGGAAGGCGCTCGTCTACTTCTATCTGTGCAACGATCTCGTGCAATTCAGCAAGAAGAACGAGCACAAGTTCAGGGGGTTCCTGGAGGACTTCGTCAAGGTTCTGCCGCGCGCACTGAAGGTGATGCACGAGTGCGCGCACAAGGAGTGCGCCGGTGACAGCCGCAGAGAGGTCCAGTTGCTGGGCAAGTATACTCGGGTGCTCAAAGTGTGGGAGGAGCGCAACATCTTCGACAAACGGTTCATTGCCAAGCTGCGGAAGCAGCTGGACCCAGGGTCGGTGGCGCAAGACGTTAAGCGGGCGCAGATTTCGGCCGCCAGGGAGCAGCGCAACAGAGCGCTCGAGAGCATTGTGAGCCGCAACGACTCCCACGCTGGTGCCAACGGCGGCGCCAATAACGTCCCGGCGGAGGTCAAAGATCTCGTCGCCAAGTATAAGCTGCTGGAGTCGCTGCAGGAGAAGAACCTGGCGGATTTCACCAGGATCAGCACGATCCACAACGAGCTGTTCAAGAGCAAGAAGAACCTGCCTGAGCCACGGAAGCTGATTGAGCGGTTGCAGGCGATGCAGCGCATGTGCAGCGCGATCAAGTCGCAGATGGACAAGGCCACGGACGTGCGCAGCGCAATCGAGTCCGAGCTCAAGAAACTGATCGGCCTTCAGAACGACTGGGTCCAGCTCGACAAGGGAAAGCTCGACCAGATCGAGACGATCGCCCAGGAGGTGGCCAAGCAGAAGCTCGAGATGGAGAAGCTGGCCGAGGCCACGGGCGTGGCGCCAGCGGTGCCGCCCGAGTTGCAGCCCGCCCCAGAGGCTATCGCCGTCATTCCTGCTGCCGGTGCCGCTGGAGGTAGCGGTGTCCGTACAGGCGACGCCGATGATGTTGATGATGACGACGAGGAGATCTCTCCTATGTATGAGACAGGCGGCGACGGTGACGACGACGACGACGACGACGATATGCCCGTCTACGCCGAGGAGGCCGAGGATACCGAGGATAAGGAGATCGACTACGACGAGGAGCCGCCTACGGAGGCCCAGATCACTGTTGACAGCGTCAGCGGCATGCAGCCTCCTCAGGAGGAGGCCGCAGAGTTCCTGGCCAAGTTCAAGCCCGAGGAGAAGCAGCCAAAGGAGTCCTCTGCCGAGCCAAAGAACGACTCGGAGAGCAACGAGGCCCTGCTGTCTCTTCTACAAAAACTGTCCTAATGGCCGGCATGGCGTGTACCACTACTATGTAAATTAAACTAAGCAAAACTAATTATAATCCCTTCATTAGAACGCCTCGTAACACAGCACTCCCGAATCGGGATGACTCCAATCAGCTAGCCGTCCCTGAGAGCGGGTTGTGTATCCTGCGCGCGCAGGAAATGCGCGAATGCGGTTATCCGGCAAGGGAAAGGTCACGACTTTTTTTTTTTTTGCAGGTTGCCCGTAGGGGGGGGAAAAAAAAAAAAAAAAAAAAAAAAAAAAGAGCGCGGGGATCAATGAAGCGGATGGAGTTGGAGTTTAGCGGAGAGTAGGAGCACAAGAGTATTGCCTTGTGGTATGTTTCTTGACTTGGTTTCTGTATTAATGTGTAGGTCCTCTGATGTAGAAGATGGTGAGAGTAATATCTCCCTCGGTCTCACCCAAGATTTCTCTCCCCATTCTCCCTCTCCATGACTTCCCTCCCAAGTCCTTTTTTTTTCCCTCTCCTTAACCCTCTCCTTATTTTCCCCTATAAGGCAACTCCTTAGTGTTAAACGAGCGCACAGTACAGCTTGAGCTTTCCAGGCCATGACATACCTGGACGAGCTGAAACGACCGCCTCCATTCCTGGAGCTCTCCCGCTCCACGGTGGCACTCTTGCGGCAGCGGCAGCTGGGGAAGGGCAAGCAGAAGCAGAAGCAGAATACCTCTTCTCCTACTGCTGTTGATTTAGACCTGGACAGCGTCATGACGCTGTGGACCACTCTGGCCAACTCCAGCGAGTACGTGGTGAACGGTAAGCGGCTCGAGAACATGAGCTGGCGAGTCGTCAACCGCTCGCTGCTCTTGAAGGAGAAGTTCGACCGCCAAGATCTCGATACCCTCATAGACATCTCGACCAATGCCGGCCAGACCGTCAAGATTCCTCGGCCGCAATCGAAGCCGCAGTTGAAGCTGCCCGCCAGAGTGCCGTCGCAGCCATCTTATAGGCGCGAGGTGAATGAGACCACGCTTGAAGTGAGCGATAGCGAGAAAGAACTGGAGTCGCCGCAGCTGACCCAGAGAAACCTCGAGAGGCAGCAGTCGAGCCTGTCCTCGGCCAACGACAAGGTGAAGCCGGCGCCTGCAGAGAAGCAGAGCCCCGAGCAGAGTGTAGGCGAGGGCCGGACACTAAGCCAGAACCAGTTACAGCAGCGTCTGCTCCAGAGGCGCAGCAGGCAGAGTCTGTTCTACCTGAACAACAGCTCCTCGGAGAGCAGCAGGGAGCGGTCCAAGGAGCGGTTGAAGGAGCAGTCGGAGAAGACTCCGCTGCCGCCTGCGGCAGTGCTCGGTGGCAGTGCCAGAAGTCCAACGAGTCTTACAATGAGCCCTACAATGAAGGCACATACTGCTGCAGTTGGCACCAGTGGCACCAGTGGTACCGCTACAGCCGCTGCCAAGAAACAGATTGAGACGCTACAACATCCGCCTCGGGCCAAGTCCCCGCTGAGTGGAGAGATTGCAAGCGGCGGCAAGGCCACAGACCTGATCGACGGAGACGAGACTACACGGCAGCTCTACGAGAAGCTCAAGAACACCCGGGACGCTGGAATCTCGCCTACGAAATCGGAGAGGTCCCAGACCTCTCTCTTTGCGCCAACGAGGCGTGCCACGGAGCAGGCTGCATCCACGCACAAGATTATGTTCTCTGATGACGATGACGACGATGATGACGACGATATCGATGACAGCGACGACTGGTCTTCACTCAGTGACGACTCGGAGTTCGACGACGGCGAACTTCACGGCGAGCATGAACACCAGGAGCCTCCGCTCGACTTCCACAAGCACCAGATCCCACGCACGCAATCTGAGGAGAGGCATGTACTGGAGCAGCGTCGTCACTCTGGTAGCAGCAGGCAATCGCTGCTTACCGGGCTGTTTGTCGATGACACCGTCCCTGCTAAGGACCGGGCGCCAGCTTTGAAGCAGCCAATTAACCAGCAACAACGGTTGGATCGTCTGCACCCACACATGAACGCTTCGCCGAAGCTTCTGTTCTCGAACGGGCCTGCCGATGCACGCCACCCAACAGTGCATCGGTTAGATGATGATTCGCTTGAGATTACAACAAGCTTGAAACCACAACGTGCTGCCACAGCGTCTGCGACGACCGTCAACACGACCGTGTCAACGTTCTCACCGCCAGAGAACCCTCGCGACCTGCTCATGCGGCATACGTCGAACAATAACATTCCAGAGCCTCGCGCCAGATCTTCTCTGAGCGGGGCCTCTGGCCGCGGCCAGCACCAACCTCATGAACCACAGCAGGCACAACGCGGTGGTGACGGCCTTCCAGGGCTGGTGTCAAAGTCTGCGCTTTCGTTGGCCTCCTTCTTTTCTAATAACCGGAGGCCACACGCCGCCACTGAAGACCACTACGACCGTCACCACCAGTCCAACGCACCTCCAACAGCCACAACGCTGCTCCCTACTGCTCTGGCCACACATATGTTCCTGCCTACGATGAACTTGCAGCAGCAAGCAAAGGCTAGGAATAGGGACAACCAGATGCGTCTGGCCAGAAGACGGCAGCTTGAAAAGGACGACTCGATCAGCAAGGAAGACGCAGATAGGAGTCCTACGGTGGCCGATCACGGCCATGACCACGATGGCGAGTACTCTTCGTCGATCAAGACCAACACGTCGTCGATCGATATTCCAGGCTCAATGAAGCGGAGAGAGAAGGAGGAGCGTGAAAATCTTCGGAGACAACAGCAGCAGCAGCAAGAGATCCAGAGACGTCGCAGCTCTGCTGCCTCTGTAGCATCTGCCGTCTCTGCTGCCTCCACTGCAGCTTCCACTGCTTCCATCCAGGTTCACCGTGTGCCATCGAGGGACGACCGTCCTGGATTCGATAGGGCCAACAGTGGAGCGATCTCGCCGAAGTCTACGAGACTGAGGATGCTCTCGAAGGAGCTTCCTCTGAAACTGATGGACTCGATCAACAACGAGAACAAGTTGTTCTACAACCAGCACGACAGCCGCTTGAAGCGTGCCAGCATAGCTGCACATGACGCTGACTTCGACAAGGGTACCCAGCGTGCCCCTGAGGAGAAGGGTGGTGAGAGTACGGTTGAGGACGACAGTTCGAGTGTGGAGCCAAGCTCCGATACACGCACGGGCGAGAGCGCCAGTGGTGGTGGAAACATGATCGCCGACGGTATCATGGGAAACAAGCTGCGCCTGGTGCGGTCTGCGAAGAAGAAGTCGTATGTGCCGGCCAACGGAGGCCTGATGTACAACGACGATGGATACGTCGATGACCGGCTGGTGCAGCTGAAGGCGCAGGTTGCGGCTAACGGAGGCCAGCCGGAGAGTTGGGAGGAAGATAACCTGAACTATCACGCAAGGGGCTGGTAGACAGATATAATCTACAAACACTAATAGAACCACTAAGCATTATCTTAAAGAGAGGCTAAGGCTAATAATAAGCGGGTTTGGGATATATTTACAGTGTATATACAGTTAATTGTAGAGGGAGCGTTAGAGCTGGTCGAACTTGACGATATCGCTCTCGGCGAAGCCTCTGTTTCCGTTACCAGCGGAAGCGGGGTCGGCATTCTTCTCGAGCTCCTTCTCGAGCTCCTTCTCGAGCTCAGAACGCGAGGCCTTCTTGGTAGCGGTGCCTCTGCCGATCTTGATCTGCTTGACGTAGTCGGAGTCGACGAGGTAACCGTTTCTGGCCGGGTCGGAGTAGAACTGAATGTCCTTTCTGGCGATCGGCTTGGCCTGGAGCGGCAAGTAGCCCTTGCGACGGACGAACTCCTCTGGAGAGTGGTGGACACGGTAGCCGAGGTAGCGGGAGTAGAACTGGGAGACAAAGTTACCGCCGGCCTTCTCGATGAGCTGGACAGCCGTCTTGGAGGCCTTGGTGGCCTCGATGCGGATCTTCAAGTTGTAGTTCTGGCCGCCGGTACCGAGAATGGCGACGCCGTCCTTCATGCCACCGGTGATGAGGCCGGCGTCCTTCATCTTCTTCATGGTGAGGGTCTCTCCTGGAGCAATGTCGAGCTTTCCCTGCTCGGCGAATCTCTGGATTCTGGCCAGCGGAACCTCAGCGAGGTCGAGCTTCTGGTGTCTGTAGAAGCCTCTCTTCGGGTAGATCTTGTAGATTGGGGTCTGGCCACCCTCGAACCAGTTTGGAATCGACGATCTGGCCTTCTGACCCTTCTGACCTCTTCCGGAGGTCTTGCCGTGGCCTGAACCGGGGCCTCGTCCGAGTCTCTTCTGGGTTCTCTGGGAGTCCTGAAGCGGAGTCAGTTTGCCGAGCATCGAGACACTTCTGGAGCCCTTTGGAGCCACCTGGAGGGCCCGCATGGAGGAAATCAGCGACTGCATGGTGGATAAGGTGGTGCTTGGGGTAGCTTGGAGGTTGAAAAATTTTAGGCTCGCCGAGGCCATGAAAAAATGGGGGGGTGAAAAATGGGGGGTGAAAAAGAGGGGGGACTCAGGCG
>JADIOY010000032.1:0-58385 GCA_018344475.1 Xiuguozyma silvatica | reverse complement strand
ACTGCTCCGAACACGGGGCTCGGCTGCTACCTGTTCAATTGTGCCAACGAGGTCAAGGAAGATGTGACGGATGCCGCCGGCAAGCGCCGCCGCCGGCTGTTCGCAGACAGGAGGGGAATCTACCCGGTGTTCCGGCTGGACGATATCAACGCGCAGCAGCTGGAGACGGTAAACGGCCTGCTCGAGCGGACCCGCGGGTCTGAGGACGAAGGACGCGGACTGTTTGAGCTGCTCGAGAAGGACCCCGTGGTAAGCTACGGCGAGCAGCTGTCGGCGGCGCTGAACCAGTGCCAGGACGAGTTCACGTACACGCCCAAGTTCGTCAAGCCATACACGTCGAAGCGGATCTTCCTGTTCACGGACTGCGACAAACCATTCAACGGCTCGAGCTCGACGCGCACGACGCTGCAGCACAACATCCACGACCTGAACACGGCCCGGATCGGACTCATCCCGTTCCTGCTCGCGAAGGGTCCAGGCAAGGAGAACAGGTTTGACCTGAAGGAGTACAAGGTTCTGTTGGAAGTGGGCGAGAATGGCGAGATCGAGGGATCCACGTCGTACATCCCCTCCGTTAAACAGATATCGCTCGAAAAGATCCAGGAGAAGATCAGCAAGACGACAGAGATCCGCCGCGTCGCGTTCAGCTGCCCGTTCGTGCTCAATGACAGGCTCCGCATCTCCGTCAAGGGGTACTCGATGTTCAACGAGATGAAGCTCCGCACGGCAGACAACTTCTACGATGACGGCGGAATCTACAAGCCGATCCATGTCAAGACCGAGCGGGTCAACATGATGACCGGAGAGCTCGTCGACCAGGAGAACACCATCAAGGTGTCCAAAGTGGGCGACCAATGTTTCCAAATCGACCAGAAGTACTACCAGCCACTGCTCCAGTTTGGAGAGACCGAGAAGCCGATCCTCCACGTCCTTGGTTTCAGAGACCTGTCCTATTTTAATCCGGCTTACACCATTGGCACGGCGACATTCCTATGTCCCGACGAGTCCGGGGACTTCACCGGCTCGCACCGTGTCTTCAGCGCTCTCTACAAGTCCCTCATCAAGAAGAAGAAGATGTGCCTTGTGTGGGGCATGCCGCGGGCGCTTTCGTACCCGTCCCTGTACTACCTCGTCCCGACAGACACAGATCTCGGGTTCAAGATGAACGTCAAGAACTACCCGCAGGGCTTGGCGATGATTCCTTTGCCGTTCAACGACCAGATCAGAACGCTCCCCACGTACCTCACGGACAGCTACGGACCAGTCGGCGTCGCCGAGCCGAACGCGTTCGATAACGTCGTTCACGACCTGCGGCGTCGGTTCCGCTCGCTCGAGAACCCACAAATCAGCTGGCACTTTAAGGTCTTTGAGGACTACCTGCTGCAGCGCGAGGTGAAGGACATCCAGCTGCTTCAAACTGACGGCAGGGCCAGAATGGCTGCGCTGCTCGAGAAGCAGAAGCAGATGAACCTGACCGACCAGCTGACCGTCGCGGCCATGCAGCTCAGAGAGCACGTCCTGAACAACCCGGCCTACACAAAGGACCTTCGGATGCTGAAGACCGACCTGAACAGAATCGCCAACGCGCAGGCGATGAGCGGGAGCGGGCCTGAAGAGTCTGTCACCAAGAAGGCCCAGGTGCTTACGGACGACATTGTCATCAAGGCCTGGAAGGCCGATGAGCTGACCGCGTTCACTTTCTGGCAGTTGAAGGCCTACATCAACAGGAAGCCGAACTTGATTGAGCAGGGCGACACTAAGGCCGAGATGATTGCAAACATCTCGACCTATTTGGAGAAGGTTGTCAAATAGACCCTGAGAGTCTCATTCACCACCAGCCGAGGGGCTGGGTGGGCACCCCCCGCTCACAGGTTTTACGCACCCATTTTTCATAGCCTAAAAAAAAAAAACGTTTACACCCATTTTATCGACACTTCCTGAACACGATGGTAGAGGCAGATTGGGATAGAGAAAAGGTTCTGACGCTGTTGGATCTGCTCTGCTACAACAAGCCAATAGGAAAACATAGAGAGGCTAACTACCGCCTGTTGGTGAAGCAGCTTAACGAAAAATATCCAGAGTTCAACGTTACCAAGCACGACGTGGTCAAAGAGCTCGACAAGTACTACGACCTCAGCGGAATCGAGAACCTGGACAAGCAGGACGAGCAGATCGACGAGGCGAGACGCCTTGGCATCTCGGACTCGGAGATGGTGGCCGACCAGTCGATTGGTGAGCGTCTCTCTAGGCGGACGAGGAAGGACAACGAGGACGAGTCTACCGAGAAGCCTGCCGAGGAGAAGCACGTCCACATCGACGAGGAGAAGAACGTGCTGCTGAAGGAGGAGGAAGCGGAGGATCAAGAGAAGAAGCCCGAAAAGCCTTCCATCGAGGAGACTGCCTCTGAGTCCACCCCAAGAACGAGAAGACGGTCGCTTAGAAACCAAACGGTTGAGGAGTCGACTCCTGCCACAGTTAGACGTGGCCGGTCGAGGACTCCTTCCGGTGAAGAGAGCACGTCGAGATCGCGCAGCAGAAACACGCGGAGCAAGCGGTCGAGCCGGTCGAGGTCGAGAAGTGTTGAGCCGAAGGAAGAGAGCGGGAAGGAGGAGAGTGAGGAGGAGGAGAAGGACGATGAAGATTCCGGCAGTGGACACCGTCTGCGGAATAGACTCAAGGACGCTGCCAAGACCGAGGTGGCAGCTAAGAAGGAGGACGAGCCTGTTGCTAGACGCAGCAGAAGACGATCCGAAAGCACTCCTGTGACAAACCCAGTGGCTGCCAATGCCGGGGCCGAGGCTCCAGCACACATGACGCGGTCCACCCGGAAGCGGCAGGCCTCTGCAGAGGCGCCGTCGGCGGCTGAAGTGCAGACGCCATCGAAAAAGCGGAGAACCTCGTCGCGCTCGAGGTCTCGCACGCGCTCTGCGGGGGCTGGATCTGAAGAGGATGAGGAGGAAGGAGAGAAGGAAGAAGATGAGATAGGGGAAGAGGAGGAGGCCGAAGAGGAAGAGGAAGAGGAAGAGGAAGAGGAAGAGGCCGGAGAGGAGGCCGATGAAGAGGAAGAGGAAAATGACGAGGAAGAGGAGGATGATGAAGAAGAGGAAGAGGAGGAAGGTGAAGAGGAGGAAGGTGAAGAAGCCGAGGAAGAAGAGGAAGAGGAAGAGGAGGAGGAAGAGGAAGAGGAAGAGGAAGAGGAAGAGGAGGAAAAGACTGTTCGCAAGTCCTCTCGAAAGACTCCTAAGAAGGCTGCCAAACCAACTCCAAAGCCCAAGACCCCTAAGAAGACGCCGAAGACTCCAAAGAAGACTCCAAAGAAGACTCCAAAGAAGAATCCGAAGCCTCAGACTCCTAGAACACGTGCCAAAACTCCAAAGAAGGCCGCCACCTCCAAGACTCCAAAGAAGGCCGCCTCTAAGACCTCGAAAACGCCCAAGACGCCAAAAACGTCTAAGACTCCAAAGGGCAGCAAGACGCCTAAAACTCCAAAGGCCAAGTCGACCCCTGCACCAACGCGGCGGTCTACAAGAAAGCGATAGAGTCAGCGCACTAGAGTTAGTGCGCCAATTTGCGCACCATGTACCATATCTGTATAGTAAGCCAATGTGGGGAATGCCCCATTATCTCATTCGCCATTTCTCTGCCTGCAGCCTGCGGCGACATTTTTTTTTTTTTTTTTTTTTTTTTCGTTCCGACCCCTTTTACGATTACCCTTTTGGGGCCCGATCACCAATCTATTTTTAGCTCAGGATTGTTCGTGCCTCAAACTCCTTTCCCACAGGTGTGTTTCAGGATGGTTCCGGACCTACGGGGAATCCCCGCTTACACCGAAACGTTACACTGATATCGTTCTTGCCGCTTCAGTGGCCAGTAGAACACGCCAGAGGCATCTGCTGTCCGCCCCAGTGTTCTCGTTCCGTCGGCTGAAATCACCCAATCCATTTAAAGGGGTCGTGCGTACCATATATTTACAGTCCGACCCGCGTCACTGGGTGTATTATTATATTTTGCTTGCATAGCGCAGGACTGAAAAATTTCTCCCTGGAGTAGACCACATTCGCTTCAACCACTAGACCACTAGCCCGATGACTATCCTCCAGGAGCAGCTGGTGGGTAAGGACCCGACCAAGATCACTTTCAACGAGATCACGGGTGAGGGCCGCTACAAGAAGGTCAACTGTTGGTTCCTTACCGATTACGTCATAATGCTCGTCTCCATTGTCCTTCGCTTTGGCTTCCTCGGCTCCGATATCTACACGCTCATCCAGATCTACGCGCTCAAGAACTGGGACAACTTCCACGCCATCTCGTACGTTCCATTGATCGTCTACCGGGTCGTCTTCACCGTGTGCATCGGCCTCTCGATGATCTTCCTGCTGATCGGACTCGGCACCGGCATCCGTATCTACCGCCAGAACTACGTGATCCCCTCCTACCTCCACACAATTGCCCGCGAGCTGAACTCGCTCCGCAGCTACGAGCGCTTCTCCATCTACGAGAGCATCGACACCAAGTCGACGGCCGACTGGTTCGCGCTTCAGATCTACAAGTCGCTCCACTACAACGGCTACATGTGGCTCTTTGCGGACTCGCCGCGCCAGGTTCTGAACGGTGCCACCATCGCCTACGCCATCTCGAACTCGTTCACGAACGCCAATATCACGGAGGTCATCAAGACCATCGCCGACACCAACAAGTCCGAGGCCATCCTGCTCAGCTTCATGACGTTCTCTTTCATCGTTTGGGTCTGCTACTCCGTCTGGTACATCTTTTTGATCCTTGCGTCGATGTGTGTCGTCCCCTCCACCAAGCAGCGCATGCACCTCTCGTTCTCCAAGTCGTGCAAGAAGATCGTCGCCGACGCGATCCTCTCCATCTACGAGCGCGAGGAGAAGAAGAGACGCTACTCGATGAAGAAGAAGAGACGGTTCCCATCGGTCATGCGCGACGACTCTGTCGCCGAGCTGTCGGGAATCGAAGAGAAGGGTATCGACACGGAGAGCGGCATGGGTACGGGCTCGACGGCCACGGAAGTCCTGTATGCGCCTCCTCCAAACCTGGGCAACGATCGCAAGGGAAGGAGCAGCGGCTCGCTCTCGACGGCCACGTACACGACGAACCCGTTCGACGACGGCCAGAACTACTCGTACAATTCCACGAACGGTGCCGTTCCCGGCTCCGTGCCTCAGCGTGCACCAGTACCAGTTGCTCAGTCTTCTTCGTCTGTGGTCAATGTGCCTCCACCGCGCGGTATCACCAGGGCTGACGACTCGAGCGTCCCACTACCACGTCCGCAGACATCGAGAGCAACCACGTATGACTCTCAGCAGAAGAAGAAGACTCACAACACGCGGAAGCCTCCACAGGGCTACACCAGCCGCCAGCAGACTGGCGTGCTCCCAGTGATGGCATCGAACACGACGCACGCACCGCCACCACGGGCAGCCACTACAATGTCTAACTCGAGCAGCGGCGACGGCCTGAGCTTTGTGAGCAGAGGACCCGTCGCACGTCACGGAAGTACGCCATTTGATCAGGCCGATCTCGACGAGCCCGAGACGGACAACGTCGTGAGAGCTCCGCGCCCGACACAGCAGTCGGTTGTGCGGAGGGAAACCGACAGCACCGGCATCTACGGCCAGAGGGGATTCTAAGGTGCCTCATTACATAACTTTGCTAACTAAATACTAAGAGCATTCGCATATCTATCGATCCGAGAAGCGCTGCGGCACTGGCGCACTGAGCGCTGGGAACTGAGCGCTGGGAACTGAGCACTGACTCAGTTTTTTTTTTTCAAATTTTTCAAGGTGCAAGCAGAAATTGAAGAGGGCCGGAGATTTTTCAATTCTCACTGTTAGTACCACACCAAGACATGTCCGAACCAGTGCACGAGACCGATCCGGAGAAGCAGTACGAACTGATCACGAGAGACCTGCAGGAGGTTTTGAACCCGCAGATCATCAAGAAGATCCTTGACGAGGGCGAGCGCCCCCTGAACATCTACTGGGGTACCGCTCCTACTGGCAAGCCTCACTGCGGTTACTTTGTGCCGATGGTGAAGATCGCCCACTTCCTCAAGGCCGGCTGCCAAGTGACCGTGCTGCTGGCCGACCTGCACGCCTTCCTGGACAACATGAAGGCTCCACTTGAAGTTGTTCAGTACCGCGCCAAGTACTACGAATTCATGGTGAAGTCGATGCTCAAGTCGATCGGCGTGCCAATCCAGCGGCTCAAGTTTGTGACGGGCTCGTCGTACCAGACCTCGTCGGACTACATCATGGACTTGTTCAAGCTGTCGAACATCGTGTCGCAGAACGACGCCAAGCGCGCCGGTGCCGACGTCGTCAAGCAGGTGGCCAACCCGCTGCTGTCTGGCCTGATCTACCCGCTCATGCAGGTGCTTGACGAGCACTACCTGGGCGTCGACGTTCAGTTCGGAGGAATCGACCAGAGAAAGATCTTTGTGCTGTCGGACGAGAACATCGAGGCCCTCGGTTACAAGAAGCGTGCCCACCTGATGAACCCAATGGTGCCCGGACTCGCCCAGGGCGGCAAGATGTCGTCGTCGGACCCTAACTCGAAGATCGACATCCTCGAGAAGCCAAAACAGGTCAGGAAGAAGATCGGCAGTGCCTTCTGCGCCCCGGGCAACGTTGAGGAGAACGGCCTGCTCTCGTTCGTCGAGAACGTCATCGGCCCGATCGACGAGCTGAAGCACGGCAACGGCTACTTCAACTTCCACGTCGACCGCCCAGAGCAGTACGGCGGCCCGATCACTTACAACAGCTTTGCCGAGCTGAAGCAGGCTTTCAAGGACGAGAAGCTGTCGCCGGTCGACCTCAAGGCCGGCGTCTCTGACGCCATCAACGACCTGCTCGCTCCAATTATTGCCGACTACGAGGCCAGCGCCGAGTTCCAGGACGCCGGCGCCAAGGGCTACCCGGACCCATCCAAGCAGAAGAAGAAGGTCAAGAAGGTCAAGAACAGAGGCTCCAGATACCCTGGCAAGAAGGAGGAGACGTCCAAGAAGGAGGAGCCGTCCAAGGTCGCCGACGTCGCCGACGTCACCGAGAAGGTTGCCGAGACCAAGCTCGAGTAAGCCAAGTCAAATAGATAATAAAACTATGTTAACCAAGTCCCTACTCCCTCCCCTCGGCTGATAAATCATTGTGTCCCTCCCTGCCAGATCTCCCCCGCCCACTGCTCTGCCCCACCCCTCATCATCCTGCACTGCATTACGGGGAAAAGCAAAGAGGGGAAAAAAACCGCCCTCCCTTTAAAACCTCCAAATTCTCAATCGGTCCCTTGTTTTTAGCGAATTAATGAGTCAGAAGGACGGAGTACCGCTCTTTGAAGACCGCACAAACGGCCACGATCGTGACCACGACCGCGACCGCGACCGCGAGAAGCAGAAGCACCGGTCGACGGGAGCCTGCGTGCGGTGCAGGAAAAGACACATGAAGTGCGACGCCACGGGGCCCCCCTGCTCTCGATGCAAAGCTGCGCACGCCGTGTGCGAGTATGCCGAGGCTGAGAAGAAGATCGTCGTGTCGATGAAGTACCTGCGCGGGTTGCACAGCGAGATCCAGAAGCTCAAGATCGAGAACGCCTCGCTGCGCACCGCCAAGAAGCACTCGGGCATGCCCAGTGGGCGCGACGCGAAGGGTCCCCAGAACTTTTCGGTTGGATCGCCGCTGGAGCCTCCTAGCATCGACGACGAGCAGATGGCCGAGCAGATTAATGAGGGAAGTAGGGTGCACCCGTTAGCTGGAGCGATTGATGAAGACGACGACGATAAAAGTACGAGCACGAAGAGTGAAGGACAGGGAGGAGCGGGAGGAGCGGCCGCCGGCGCGGGATCCGGCGCGGGATCCGGCGCCGATGCCACCACCACCACCACCACCACCACTGGTTCACAGGCAACGGCAGGAACAGCGACAACGGATGATTCAGAGGTGATTCCTCCGTTCTTGGACAAGTACGGCCGGATCATCCACTCGAGAACAGGCGACCGCATCTACATCGGCTCGTCCTCGATGACGCTCTTTGGCCTCGAGATCAACCGGCTCGTTGCTGCCGGCGACGAGTCCAGGTCACCGGAGAGTGAGAACGCAGAGACTGTGCTCGAGCGTGAGGGTAACGCCTACAGGATAATGCTGGGAAAGACGCACACGAAGCCCGGCATCGACGTCAACTTCACCCTCCCGAGCTACAGCTATGCCATGCTGCTCGTCGATACGTTCATCTCGTACAACGACGGCTGCTTCTACTTCTTCAACGAGGGCCTCGTCAAGGAGGGACTCCGCCGTGTCTACAACGACAAATCGGGCAAGCCGTTCAAGCCAGACTACGGCACCGCCATGTCGACGAACCCTAGCTCCCCAGAGAACGACTCCATTCTCGAGACGATCTGGTTCTGCAAGGTTCTTCTGATCTTTGCCATTGGCGAGATGTACCTCGGCACGGCAAACAACTTGAACGGATACAAGCTCAACGAGAAGCATCGCAAGAAGAAGCGCAAGGTGATGAACATGAACGATGGATCACAGTCGGACCAAGGGGCCGAATATGGCGGCCGTGGCGGAAAAAACGGTAATGGCAAGGCCCGGAAGTCGGCCTCGTCAGAGAGCGAATGTGGGGGCGATTCGTCAGATAATAAGACCAAGACGACAAAACTACCTGGATCCGGCTTCTTTAACCAGGCCTCCGAACTGTTCGCAGGCCTCTTTTCAAGTGGTGCCATCAGCAACTGCGCACGCGAGGGCGGCGTCGAGGTTTTGCTTCTTTACGCATTCTACCTCCAAGTTGCCGACTGCACTGTTGCCTCCTACTTTTATTTTGGACTTGCCCTCAGAGCATCTTTAATTCTCGGACTGCACGTCGATGCAGGCCGCGATACCCTGACGAGGTACGAGCTCGAGCACCGCCGCCGCCTCTGGTGGACTGTGTACATATATGAGCGTATGCTTGCCTCGAAGGCAGGACTGCCGCTTTCCTTCACAGACGACGACATCTCCACCGAGCTGCCGAACGACTTTGACATGTCGAACCCACCAAAGGACTGCAATAATTACATCTTCCCAGAGTCCGAGTTCATCAGAAACTGTGTCAAGATCACCCAGATCAATGCCCGGATCCTTAGGAAGCTCTACACCCGCCATCCTTCTTCGAACATTCTCCCAATTGTCCACGAACTCGTCGTCAGCCTTCTGCACTGGAAGAAGGAACTACCGGATTACATCAACTGTGACTACGGCATGCCAGAGCTTCAGATCAGTCGTCTGGTGGTGAACCTCATGACGGAATACTTGCAAGGAATCAACCTGGCGGTCCGCCCTCTGCTGTTCCACTTTGTCATGCTCAACTTGAAGGATAACCACAGCGGATTCATCGACTTGTCTCGCTACTCTTCGGTTATCCTGACACTTTTGAACGCCTCCTTCCAGGCATCTATCAACACCATTCGGTCGATGTGGGCCCTGATGCCAGATAATATGGTGGCTATGTTTGGATACATGGACAGAGAGTATCTCTTCACCTCCACTGTAACTTTGATTCTGTTCAATTCGACTTTCGGCGTTCACGAGGCTACCTTGGAGCATCTCGATCATGCGCTCACCGTTTTCACAAAGATGCGCAACATGGGCAACCACCCTGCCACCCTTCGCCGCGAGCAGATCCTGAGACTTCTCACCATTTTGGACTTCCATGGCGCCATGAGAGGACTTATCCAGAAGCACCAGGATCATGTTCCAGTGCCAGACTCTGCTATCAACTCACAGAACGACTCGAGTGGTTATAAATTTAACCCTGTTTTCAGCAAAACGGAAACACCGATTCTTCCAATGCATGCCCCAACGCCGCCGATGTTCAAGACGATCAGCAACATGCTTCCGATGGGATCGACCATGCCTCAACCCGCACTTCAACATTTACAGCAGCAGTCACAAACCTCTCTTCGGGACAGCCTTTTGCGGCAGTCCATGGGGACCCCGCCACCGAAACCTTGGGACTATCATCAAGGATGGCAAGATCAGGTGCCAATGCAGTCACAGACACGGGAACCCCAGCCTCCACAGCAACCTCCCCAGCAACCTCCTGTTGACGTTTCTCCTGCTCCAGTGAAAGAGGACGATCTTCCGGGACAAAATCCAGGATTCTCCGAAGTTCAGAATCCAGTGTTCTCGCCTTCACTGCTCTCAGCGATCGGCCAGATTGAGGATGTTCCAAACCTGGAGGTGATGAACCTCACTACGGAAGACGCAGCTCTTTGGAGGGACATTACGTCTCAGGCTGCATGGCTCGGACAGGAGTTTAACCAAGAGTTTGACCAGCTGGCCAACCCGAAGTAGAGCCGTCACACAAACCAACAAACTATATAGACTTTTACAATTCGAGGGATTTATTCGATATTGGAATTAACCATTCACTTACTTAAAAGAAAGAGGCAGGGCACAAGAGTTGAAGACCATGTTGGTACGACGCAGGGTCAACAACCACAGAAAAGACACGCAATAAAAAAAAGGGTGAGAGGCACTCTCACAACTAAAGGAAAGAAAGCACTTAAGCCTCCTCCTCAGCTGGGGCAGCGGCCTCCTCGGCGGTAGCCTCAGGGCCCTTCTTGTACGACTCGTAGGCGTCGAGGGCCTGCTCAAGCTGAGTGTTGAACAGGTCGTCGTCCTTAAGCATGTCAAGAATCTGCTGGTTGTCCATACCGAGCATCATACCGGTGATCTTTCCGATAGCCTCCTTGTCCGAAGCCTTACCGGTGCTCTCGATCTTGGAGTAGAGCTCCTCACCGAGAACTCTCTTCTGCTGCTCTGGAGAGAACTGTGGAAGAATGTCAGCGAGCTGGGCAGTGCCGGCAGGAGCGGCAGGAGCGGCAGCACCCTCCTCAGGCTTGCCACCCTTCTTCTGAGCGCCAGCGGGAGCGGCACCGTTAGCGCCAGGTCTCTGCTGGTAGTATCTCTGCTGCTGCTGCTGCTGCTGCTGCTGCTGCTGCTGCTGGTAGTCGTTGAACATTGGCTGCATGTACATTGGGACAGGCTGGCCGTTAGGTCCAACACGGAACTGACCTGGGACTGGAACGCCCTGGCCAGGTCTTGGAGCACCCTGCTGCATCATGAGCTGTGGAGCACCGGCACCGGCGAATGGAGCACCGCGGACGCCAGCTGGCATAGGTGGAAGGAAGCCTGGGTTCTGTCCGTAGAAGAGCGGAGCAACGAACTGGCCCATGCCACCCTGGACAGCAGCCTGTTGGAGACGCATCTGGGTTCTCTGCTGGAACTGCTGGGTGAGCTGGTTGCGGCGGACCTCCTTACGCTGAGCAAGAGCAACGTAGAGCGGCTTGCCGTTGACCATGCGCTGGTGCATCTCGTTGATGGCACGGGTGGCCTCCTCTGGGGTGGTGAAGCAGACGAAACCGAAGCCCTTGGACTTTCCGGTCTCGTCGGTCATGACCTTGGCAGAGGTGATGTTTCCGTAAGGGGCGAACTCCTCCTCAAGCTTGGCATCATCGACGGTGTCGTCAAGGTTCTTGACGAACAGGTTGATGCCCTGGTACTTGTTGAGGCGCTCCTGGCGGGCCTGCTCCCACTGGTGCTTGAGCTGCTCCTGTCTCTCTCTCTTCTTCTGGGCGCGGCCAACGTAGAGTGGCTTGCCGTCGAACTCCTTGCCGTTGAGAGCCTCAACGGCCTTGTATGCGTCCTCGTGGTTCTCGTAGTTGACGAAACCGAAGCCCTTGGCCTTTCCGGTCTCGTCGCGGGCGAGGTAGATCGAGGTGACTGGACCGTACTCGTTGAACATGGACTGAACCTGCTCGTCAGTCCAGTCAGGGCTGAAGTTCTTGACGTAAACGTTGGTGAAGTTCTCAACAAGCTCCTGCATCTTGGACTGGCGGTCCTTTCTAGGGATGTGGTGGGCAACGTAAACCTCAAGGTCGTTCAGAAGCATGCCGTTGACGTTCTCAATGGCGGCCTCGGCGGACTCGGCATCCTCGTAGTGGACGAAACCGAAGCCCTTGGAGTTTCCGTTCTCATCGGTGGCAATCTTGCACGAGAGAATTCTGCCAAAGGCAGAGAAGGTGTCGTACAGGGTCTTGTTGTCGATGGCAGGGTGCAGGTTCTTGATGAAGATGTTGCCGGCACCACCACGTCTCAGAGATGGGTCTCTCTGGGACCACATGATACGGCACTGCTTGCCCTTGATGTCGGAGAAGGCAAGGTCATCCATGGCCTTCTCAGCATCGGCGTGCTTCTGGAAGTTGACGTAAGCGTAGCAAAGAGACTTCTTCGAGACGGCGTCACGGCAGACTCTGATCGACGAGACCTGGCCAACCTTCGAGAAGACCTCGTAAAGGTCGGACTCGGTGACGGTTGGGTCGAGGTCACCAACGTAAAGGGAGGAGATTCCCTGGGAACCCTCGCCCTCGCCGTCCTTGGAGGACTCCTTCTTCTCCTCCTCCTCAACAGCCTCGGTGGTCTCCTCGGCCTCCTCCTCGGCGTCGGCCTTGACGGCGGCGTCGACATCCTCCTCGACCTTCTCGATGGCCTTCTCGGCATCAGCCTTGGCGGCCTCAACCTCGACCTGGGCGTCGTCGATGACCTTCTGGGTCTCGGCGGCGTCGTTCACAGACAACTTCTCAGTAGCTGCGGTAAGTTCGTTAACGTCTGGAGTGGACATGGTTTTTTCAAAATTTTTCAGTTTTTTTGTGCTTTTTTGTGCCTTTTACTGGTAGCGTGTGGATCTTTCCTGGCTTTGCCCCTGTTTGGTTCTGCCCTCTTCTTTAAGAAGTGAAAAGATTGATTGCCTTTAGGTGAAAGTAGAAAAGGTGAAGAAAGGAAAAGAAGAGAGAAAAGAGTGAAAACCTTTAACCAGGATCGAAAAATATACTGTCCTCCCCGCGCTCCGACTGCCCGACCCCTCCCCAAAAAAAAAAAACCAAAAAAAATTTAAAAAATTTTTCACCCTGCACAAATGTGCCCGCTGACACGAAGCAACGGCACGCGTAATAGTGTCACGTGACGCGATGAGGCAGGGTAACTAGTACAGAATCTGGGCTTGCTTGAAATATTGGGCCGGTAATGGTAAATTATTGGTTTTTTTTTTTTTTGCTTGACAGATTGTCAAATCGGGTTCGGAAAGAGGGAGGGAGGAGAGGAGAGGAGAGGAGGAGAGGAGAGGAGAGGAGAGGAGAAAGGAAGGTGGGTAGACGAGCGGGAAGCCATAGGGGAGAACTTGTAGAGCCGACAAGGTCATAGTACGTTCATACGTAACGTCTGGTCGGTTAGTTAGTCTTTTGTTCTTGTCTCCTAGTGGGGTCTCCCTACCCTGCTGGAAATCTGGGCTGTTACCCGATTTGGACATCTGCAGAATTGCCCTGGAGGGATTCTGGACCAGTTTAATAGTAGTAAAAAAAGCGTATATTCCGATGGTGACCAGGATTTCCAGTCCTTTTCTATACAAACATAATAACCTTCAAAAAATGCAATCCCAGCACCTTTTGCTGCCTATTGTGTTGGCACTTACTACTCTAGTGTTGTGTTCTTCTGTAAGATGGAGTAATGTCACTGATATGGCAGCAATATCGTCAGATGATGACGAGGAGATAGTCAAGAGGTATGCCTACCAATTCACAAAGTTTGCATCTAACTATGCTGCTCACGCCTACTGTCCGAACTACAACAGGCTCAATGGCGACGGCGTGGATCTCGAGGAGGCGTGCGACACTGTGTTCTGTCACAGTCGCCAAGGTGTCAAGCTACTACATGTTCATAAGAACAGAATCACCTACATCATCCTGGACGATGTTCCAAACAAACGGCTGATCATTAGCTTCAAAGGAACTTCCACCAATCAAGAGTGGCAGCTGGATGCGAACTACCGTCTCAAGAGGTATGTCCCATTGGTGGTACTGAACAGGCGCAACAGGAAGGACTTCAAGTGTTATCACTGCAAGGCACACAGAGGCTTCCTCAAGGGCTACGCCGAGTTTTACGAGGACTCTGGCAAGGAAGTCCTGGACTTCCTAGATGAACACAGCGACTATACTGTTCTTCTAACAGGCCACTCTCTGGGCGGCGCCCTTGCACAAGTGGCTGCCATAGAGTTATACCTCTGTGGCCACAAGCCGATTCTGATCAACTTTGGGTCTCCAAAACTGACCAACTGCGAGCTGGCGGACTGGATGAATAAGCATTTCCCACCTGAACTTGCATATGATAGTCTCAGAGAGGGTGAACTCAAGCCAAACTGCTATCTTAGAGTGACCCACGACAACGATCTCGTTCCGATGCTCCCTCCATACAACCAGGGCTTCTCACATAGTGGATACGGGATCAGCATTGAGAATTTCAATATCCCAGTCCTATTTGAAGACTTAGACTTGAGTGGGGAATTTGACAGGTGGAATGAGAGATCGGCTTGGAAGGTCAAGCTAAAGCATTTCACCAAGAACTACAAAAAGTACATGAAGGACCCCATGTCAGGTTACAGAGACTTTTTGCAGATAGACTATCATCGGTATTATTACTCTCGGATGACTTGCAGCTACAAGAGGATGCCCAAAGTATCGGTAAACGAAGAGGAGGACACAGACACAGAAAGAAATGACTAAGCAGGGAATTATATGTATTTTTTTAGATTTACCGTACAGGCAACTATGCAGATTCCCGAATACATATTTCCAAATTGGGAAGCCACTGCTACTGTTCCCCTCTCGTCAAGACAGAGAGCTGGACAGCAGAGTTTCTCACAGTAGCAGTTCACTTTTCTCTTCTCAACAAAAATGCTTTTGGAACTTTGGTTAGCAGGTGTTGCAGCAGCAGCAGCAGCAGTTGTCAATGCTACCAGAAACAACTACGACAACCCAAGCCCGGAGATCTTGAAAGAGTTGAAGCTGTATGCCGGATATTCGTCGATCGCTTACTGCATTCCCAAAGGACGCCTCAAGCACGGACAGTTGGATGAAGCTTGCCCAAACACTGCCTGCCTAAATGGTGAAGAGAACCAAACAGTGACGCACTTCTTTGAACACGATGTGGCCGGCCTTGTGATGCGGGATGACGACCGCAAGGAAATCGTCGTCATGTTCAAAGGAACTACCACAGATGCCGAATGGAAGCTTGACTTTGACATTGAGCTCCAGCAGTATACCCCATATATTGTCCAACAAGGAATGAACCAGCGTCAATTCAATTGTGATGACTGCAGGGTCCACTCCGGATTTTACAAGTCAATCAAACCGTTCATGAAGCACGTTATGCCACTACTTTTGGAGACTGCCCCCAAGTATCCAGACTATCAGTTCACCTTTACAGGGCACTCCCTGGGAGGTGCAATTGCTCCACTGGTGGCCAATGAAGCTTTTCTGTTAGGACTGGATGCAAGAGTGATCGCATTTGCTGGTCCGAAGATAGGTAATAAAGAGATGTCCGAGTGGATGGACCAAGCGTGGAACACGGACTCTGTTGTCGACTCACTGGAAGCTGGCGCCTCATCCGTCCCACCCAACTCATTCATCCGAGTTACAGCCAGTGGAGACTTTGTGCCACTGGTTCCTCCAGGGAAAACAACATTTTCTCACTCCGGTTGTGAGCTGCTGCTTCTGAAGGGCTACCCTTCCAGCAACCAAGATGTTGCCATCAGGGGGAAATGGACTCGTTCTATTGAAATGCAGGAACTGAGACATTTTTCGAAGAAGTTACTCAGCATCGTCTACTCGGGCAAGGTGGACAGCAAGATAGCAAGGAGCCGTCTGGCAGAAAGGCATGCCAAGTACCTCGTTCCTATCACCAAGTGCGAACACGATAGTATATAATTGTTTAGTTAGTTTTCTTAAAGTACAGGTTTGCGAGACAAAGAGAGAGAGAGAAGTAATGCGAATGCACCCCTTCAGTTCTTTTGGCTCGACTTTTTGATGTACATCTTCTTAATCAGCTTGGCAGGAACGTCACTGTTTGGCCAGAAGCCCCTTGCCTCCTCCCAAAGCTGCTTGTTCAGCTCCGGGTTGCCAGCAGAGACCTTCTCAATTTCGTCACCGATATGCAGCAATGCCTTCTTGAGCTTGGCAGTCCAAGTATGTCTATCCAAACCCTTTCCCTTGCTCTCCCAAATGCGCAAGTCACTCTCAACACCCTTCAGTGCTGGAGGAATTGCACGTTTCTTTGCAGCAACAGGGGTAGGAGTCCTCGAGGTCTTCTTTGGATGAGGCGCCATCTTCTTCACCACATCTGAAAGCGTTGGCTGTGAGCCGGATCCAGCAGCGGCAGATGGTGCTTTCTTTGAGTCAGCACCAGAAGGGCTTCCAGACTTCCTGACGACCTTTCTAACCTTCTTCACACGCGGTTCGTTGGAGATCTTACCGTCCTTCCAATCTCTCAGGAGACCGAGAAGATAATCCGTTCTTCTGACGAGATGAACAGAGCCAGGCGTCTTGTTGTACTTTGCCTTCTCTTCCTTGGAAGCACCGGATGGAGCGTTCTCAAGGTAAAGCTTGTTTTGCAACTTCAAGACAGGGTCATCTCTAACCTGTGGCCAGGCACCATAACCCCACTTGTAGACACCCTCAAGGAGATGTTCATCATCGGCAACACCCCACTCACAGGACCATCCAGAAGTAGGCTTAGGGTCTACACTCAGATGGAAGCTGGTAGGATCATCATGAGGAATGAGCTCGTGAAGAAGCTTCAACTCCTTTGGTCTGGCAACGACGGTTTCAGCATTGCAGTTCTTGACACCACTGTAGTCAAAGAGAACTGCCTTGCGGTCTCTGCGCTTGTGACTGAATGCCTTTTGGGCAGGTGTTGGGTAACGGGCTCCATCTGGCAGAGGTGGGAGCTTGCTGATGCGAGCATGCTCCTCCTCAGCCTTGGCCTCAAGCTCCTTCAGCTCAGCATGACGCTTGGTCTCATACTCATTAACCAGTTTCGTACTGATCTCAACCATGTCATTGTAGCACTTGAGCAGAGCGCCGTGGCTCTTGTTAGGGAGGGTACCATCGGCAACAAGTCTGTCCAACTGTTGAGTGATGTCACCATGCTTCAGAATAGCTTTGTACACCATTCTGACTTGGGACTCCGTGAGCTTGTTCATGTCAAGCTTACGACGCTTAGTCGAAGACGGTGCCGAACTCTCCTCCTCAGAAGCGTCCGTATCAGTGTAGTTGTGCTTGCGAGCAGCAGCTCTTCCCTTCGACATTTCAATCTGTTGTTGCAAGAATGCCTCTTCTCTCTTCTTCCTCTCTTCCTCCTTCAGCTTCTTCAGGTCCTCTTCTGGGATGATATCATCCCAGTCGACATCTGCCTTGTAATCTGTGACCTCAAACTGCTTGAGGAACTCCTCACTACCCAGGTTAGACTCACCCAGGTCAGGAGTGGTGTTGTGGTCCTCAGCATGGTTCAGAACATCATCAAGATCAAAGTTCTCAAGCTTCTTCTGGTTATCAGTCTGTTGGAACATGTTACCAGCACCAAACTTGAGGATCTCACTGAGCTCACCACTAGAAGGTTCGTTCTTGGCCTTCTTACGCTGGTCGGTGATACCGAGAGAAATGATAGCGTACTCGAGAATCATCTTCTTACGCGCACGTTCAAGAACCTGTTCTTCGATGGTGTCCTTAGAGACAAATCTGTAAACGTTGACATGGTTCTTCTGACCGATTCTATGAGCACGTGCCATGGCCTGCAGGTCAGCCTGTGGGTTCCAGTCGGAATCAAAGATGATAACAGTGTCAGCAGTCATCAGGTTGATACCAAGACCACCTGCACGGGTAGAGAGCAGGAAGACAAAGTCCTTCGAAGCCTCGGCGTTGAAGTGGTCAATGGCGACACGACGTTTATGCGAAGAAATGGTACCGTCAAGTCTCTGGTAGTTAAGGCCCTTCAGAGAAAGGTAGTCACTGATGATATCGAGCATACGAACCATCTGAGAGAAGATCAGGACTCTGTGTCCATCTCTCTTCAGTTTGTTCAGAAGCTGGTCCAAAAGGACCATCTTACCGGAGGACATAATCATTCCTCTAAGGATGTTCTCACGTGAGGAAGAACCAGCCATGGCCAACACCCTGTCCTCGGCACCGTCAAAGAGGTATGGGTGATTAGATGCCTTCTTCAACTCGGCAACGATATTCAACAGGGAAACCTGAGAACCGCTGGAGCCTTCACGAAGGGCACCATAGTTTCTAGTAAGGATGTTCTTATAGTAGTCGGTCTGAATGTCGGACAGCTCAACTCTAAGAATTCTTTCGGTCTTTCCAGGAAGGGAGCTCTCGACGTCCTTCTTCAGACGACGAAGAATGTACGGCTTGATCTTACTCTGGAGGTCCTTGATGTAGGTCTCAGCCTCATCGTCAGGAGTGTCAAAATCAATCTCACCTTCAATCTCAAACTTACCTGGCATCAGGAAGTTGCAGAGGGCAGAGAGCTCCTTGAGGTTATTCTGCAATGGGGTACCAGTGATGAGAAGACGGTTAGCGACCTTGAAGTCACGCAGACTCTCATAAAGGGAACTCTCGGCATTCTTGAGGCGGTGAGCCTCGTCAACGGCAAGGTACTGCCACTTGAACTGTCCCAACTCGGAACGGTCCTTCAGAATGTACTCGTAAGTGGTCAGCAGGACGTTGAACTTAGGCTTCTTCTTACCGCCGGTGTAGAACTCATAGTCACGAATGGTCTGACGGGCTTTAGTGTTACCCATGTAGTAGATGACGTTGACGTCAGGAGCCCACTTCTCGAAGGTCTCCTGCCAAGCAGGGACGGTCGAGAGTGGGACAACGACGAGATGCGGACCGTTCTGTCTACGGGCGTAGATCAGCCACGAAATGAAGGCGACTGTCTGGACAGTCTTACCGAGACCCATCTCGTCGGCCAGAATACCGTTCTCGTTACGAGACCAAAGGAAGGCCATCCAGTTGAGACCAGTCAGCTGGAAGTCACGGAGCTCGCCTCCCTTGACGTAATGAGGCTGCTCGGTGAGTTTCTGGAAGTGAGGGCGGTTGGCACCGTAGTGGGAGGAGGCAGCAGGCAGAATCTTGGAGTTCTGCCTTCCTTGGAACTGTGCAACCTGTTCAGGAGCCAAGTCTGCGATCTCAGAGGCGGACTCCCAGGTGCACTCGTCGTAATTAAGGCGTCTCCACTTGACGAAGTAGCGGAGCTCGGATTGACCATTCTCGAGGGTGACTCTTTCACTGGTTATGATACGCTCTGGCTTCTTGTACTCTTCGAAGTTCTCTCTGCGGGTCTCGGCCTCGATGTCCATCTGCTCGATGTCCTCACGGGTGACGTAGGGGTCAGCTCTGATCTCACGGTCGAGATCGATGAACTGGGCGATGTAGTTATCGACCTTCTTGATACCCCTCAGTTTTCTGCTGCTGAGAGACTCGTATGTCTCCCAAGTGTTGTGGAGATGGGAGGTCTCGGTCCACTTGATGAGGTACTCGAAGTCCTTCTTTGGATCGCCGTGCTTGAGAACCTCCTTCTTTTTAGCGAGCTGCTGTTTGAGGGCTCCCTCTGAGACGACCTCCTCCTCGACGTTGTTGTCCTCGTCGTCATCTTCGGAGTTGGCGTTGTGGAAGCCGATCGGACGGTGGTCGACGACGAGGTCGATTCCGAACCGTTCGTACTCGGGCTCGGCGGTGTAGTATTCGACGGGTTCGCCGTCGACAGTCTCAGGCTCACTCATGAGGAACTCTGCCTCGTCATCCTCCTCGTCGAGGGCATAGTTGACGACCTTTTTGTTGTTACGGGTCGAGAACCGGATAGGGACGGACTCCTCCTTGACGAAGGGGTCGACCCTGGGCTTCGGCGTGCGCTTCGACTTGCGGTGGCGCTTCTGACGCGTCTTGGTCTTCTTCGTCGGCGCAAAGTCTCCGTCTCCTTCGTCGATGTCGTCGTCATCGTCGTCGTCGTCGTAGTTGTCGTATCCTTCGCCGAAGGAGTACTCGTCGTCGGCAGCGGCTCTGCGGCGACGTTTGACGGGCTCCTCGTCGGACTCCTCGTAGACCTGGACCTGGTGGCGCTCGCGCGTCGATCTGCGTAGGCCGTAGAGGCCCGGGTTGGCCTCGGCCTCTTCCTTGAGGTCTATGGACATGGTTGTGTGATTATGCGGCTGTGTTTGTGACGATAATACTAAGCGCTATTCACAGAGTGGACTCAAGAGTCGTTGTACGCGTTGGGAAAAACACGGAGTTCAACGACGAGATCCACAGGGGGTGATGGCGGCTGGTGGTGGACAGTGTCTCTCCAGGAGATGTGTGCTGTGCCGAGTGGTCGCTCTAAGTTGGTACGTCCAAAAGGTCTTGTAGATGAGGGCCCAAGTGGATCTGTATATATAGAGAGAGGGACTAGGTTTAAAGAGGTTAGGAACAGGACCTAGATCTGTGCGATAGGGCGGTAGGGGCAGCAGTGGCGGTTCCAATGAGGGTACGGTTGGAAGCAGCGGTGCCGATATAGGCCTGGTGGCGGTTCGATGGGGGAGGTTTACGGGTAGGTGAAAGCTCCAGACGGTCGAAATCGACTTCAGGCGGTGATCCTATATAGAAAGAGATCCAAACACTATGGGTGGAAAAGAAGGGAGAAACCACTGGGGGTTTTTTTTTCGTCTCTACTGAGGCCCTCAGAGAGGACTGCGCGGGAAAATTTTTTAGGGGGATTTTACGGGGAGAGGGAGAGGGGGTTAAGGGACTGAGGGAAAGTGCGACGAGGCCAGCAAGTGCGTGGCAGCCTCGGCAATTGGCGGTAAGTACTGGGGTTGTCGGGTGTCGATGTGGAGGGGAATGGATGGGGAGTCACCCAAGACCACCTCCAGGGGGATCCTTGGGACAATGTTTTGGGGAGTCACCTGCGAGTGCGGTATTGATCACATGATACGTCGGCCCGCAGTTAGGAGAGGGTCGCCGTAATGGCCGCAACAGACCGAGGGCAGACCGGGCCGAAGGAAGACTGGACCGTAGGGGAGGCCTGGACCGCATTAGCAGGATACTACACATACCACCCAGCTTTCTCTCTCCAAGGGCCGCGCTACCTTTCCTAGCTGTGGGTGCAAAATAATATGCGGCAGGCAGGGCCCTCCTAGGAGAAGCTACGCGAGCGGGCGGGCGGGCGCGCGCGCCTATATATATTTCCTCTCTCTTTATTCCGCGCTAATACCTGGGGCCGCAGCTGATTAAAAGGACTCATCCCCCTTACAGACAGGTTACAAGTGGATGACCAGTTGAGGTTACCCTTTATTCCAGTTTTTTTTCTAGCTACTTCACGACAGGATGCCTCGGCAGAGTGAAGAGAGGCGTCCTCCGAACAGTGCGCGATCCGACAGGCCGCCGGCGGGCCCCAGCGACTCCGGCGCCCCCTCGCAGCAGAGAGTACGGCTCCCATTCCAGATGGGAAGCGATGCACACGAGGACATGTGGCGCCGTGGCTACGAGCTGCGGCGGCATGGCTATGCCTCGAGACGGAACAACTATGCGCACTTCTCGCGTGCGGACATCGGCCTGCTGTTTGGGCTGCGGACGCTCGGCGAGGAGACGGCGCTGCGAGGCGTAAGGACAGGATCAGGATCAGGATCAGGATTAGCAGGGGGATCCGGGCCTGCAGAGGGACCGGATCATATCCGGTGGTCGACGGCGAATGCCACGAACATCATACCGCGGGTGCTGCTGAAAAACTGTCTCGAGGCGCCCGTCGCCTCGACCTCCTTCTTCAGGGACCACCTAGAGCACGACGCCCAGCAGGGCCTCGCCTCGATGATCCAGACCCACGGGTTGATTGCGCTGATGAACAAGAACATCGCTGAGCGCGCAGCCCGCGGGCCCGATGGAGGCGGCTGCAGCTGCGGTGTCAGCGGCGGCAGCGGTGCTAGCCGCATGGGCAACGACTACAGAAAGCGGACGTACGAGGAGATAGACAGCGACGAGGTGGCTCGTCGGTTCATGGAAGGAGGAGAGGGCTCCCCGAGTGGCTTCAGTACCGGCGAAGGATCTAGTTCCAGCTTCCTCAAGCCAGGCATGTCCTACAGCGCCTCGAACGATCGCGGCATCGGTGTCGCGCTGAAGATTGTTGATGTGTCCACCTCGAGCTCCGGAACGGCCACCCGCGGTTATTTCGAGACCGGCGACGTTTCGCTGCCCTTCGTCGGAGAGATTGTCGACTTTGTACACAGCGACCTCCGCTGCAACGACAGAGGTAAGTTCAACATCGAGGCCTCGATCTTCGACAACCTGTTGCGCAACTCTCTATGCTTCGACAAGGACCTCAGGGACTTCATCGGCCGCCGGTGCCACTCGACTCCGATGGCCCGCCCCTTCTACATGAACAAGTACGGCCACCTCCAGCTGAACGACGGCAGGCAGAACAGCACCTCCTCGATGCTGCGGTACCCTGGAACCACCAAGTTCCCGAACTCGTCGATCTTCCACCGGCTCGAGAACATGTGCGGCAACAAAGGTTCCATCTACAAGCTGCTTGCCAAGTGGTTTGACCTGCCACCGTTCAACGAGTTCATCAACACCCCGTCCCCGCCAACGCCCCCCAATGGCAAGCGCAAGTGCGTCAATAATCCGGAGAACCTCCTGGTGTGCAGCGACTGCATCGACCTCCTCCTCAAGAACTTCATCTTCTTGCAGCTGGAGATCGACCTCGAGGACCTTCTCAAGGAGTCCACAGATATGAACAAGCAGCTTTTCATCCGGAACGACATGGCGTACAAACGCCGGCGTCGGCTTCGCAACTCGTTCATGCAGACTGTACAGTCGCCTTCTGCCGAAGCAACTTCGATTGTTCCTCCGCCGAGGGCACGTGCACAGGAGCGTGGACCTCCCGTCACCTCTCTTGGCCTGCGTCGCCAGAACAGTCGGTACCCTAGACCACGTCCGTGGCACCGGGAGACCGAGTATTCGAGCGATTACGGCGAGCCTGACAGACTGCGCTATATGGACGGAGACAACGACGACCCCAGCGAAGAGCGTGAAGATGCTGACAATCTCACTGTGGAAGTGGTTCCGGGCCTCACCGTCACAGCAGCGAGAAATGGTGAAAGAGATAACGAGGATGATGACGGCGTTATAAATGACGACGGCGATGATGACGATAATGACGACAATGACGATGGTGACGACAATGACGAAGGTGACGAAGAAGATGATGACGACGACGATGACGATGATGACGACGACGACGACGACGACGATGGTGCGGACCTTGGTGAACAGCCTCAGATCTCCATGTTTGACTTCTCCACATCCTCTGAGGAAAGCTCCGACGACGACGCTGACGACGACGACGGAACTCTGGACGAACTTCACGAGATCCGCCTGTCCAGTGGCCGCTCGCACAGGATAGATACGCTGCTGTTTGAGCGGAACCTCGCGCGCGGAGTGCTCCACCATCGTAAGTCGCAAGTGCTCGCCAGCAAACTGTACAAGAACTCGTCCTCATCGCGCAAGCTGAAGCTCAAGATGCTCGTTTCGATCAACCGCATCACGGGCGACTTTTACATGATACCAGGAAACTTGGACAGAAACAACTGGAGCTCTGAGGAGAACGACGGCGAGCTCTTCGACAACTATGACTCGTTCGAGACTCTCTACAAGGTGGCCTTCGACAAACAGGGCTACCGTGACGAGCGCCTGAGAGCTTTTAACGACTACCTAACGACACACAAACCAGCAGAGAAGGAGAGAATCAAGAAGCTGGTTCTGCTTTTGCTAATCACGACGCCATCGCTCCTGACGACGGGCACTGCCTTGTCGAAGGGAGCTGCGGCAACGAACAAGCCGGGAGAGATGTCTCCACGGGAGGCACATTCGCACGCGCACGCGCGCCCGCAATCGCACTCGCACTCGCACTCGCACTCACAGCGACAGCCGCAACCACAACCACACAAGCGGCACGGCAGTACGGCACGGCCGAATACTGCTGTGGATCCGGAGTTTAGAGACTCGCTGATAAACTACTTCAACGACAACGTGAACTTCAGCTTCGACACGCAGAAGGTGCTGCGGCTGAAACCCGGCTGGAACAACAACTCAACATCGCAGCGGAACCACCATGGCGGAGTCAACCCGCTGGGTTCATTCTACTCCATTGGTTACGCATGACTGTATCTCTGCATTTTTTACATACCCCTGGGACCCCAAACCCGTTATATATACAAGGATGGAAAATAGGAAATTTGGATTGGAATATGACCGATCGATCCACCTTACCAAGTGCCCTCGCGCTTCTTCTTGAGCCACTCCTTCTTACACTCACGGTACGCGCGGAAGTACTCGCCGCACACCTGCTTGTAGTCCTCGTCGTGGTTCTCCATGCATCTCACAGCCATCTGCGAGGAGAGCGCACAGGGATCGTAGAACTTGGATGGGTCCTTGGCAATGAAGATCTCTTTATGGACGTGCTGGCCAGGCTTGTCTGGGTAGAACCGAAGCTCCTGCTTTCCGTCAACATCCTTGACGAAGCTGGTGTCCTTCGAGGGATCTTCCTGCTCGGACTGAGGCTTTTCAGTCTGTTTCGTCTCGTCCTTCTTCTCGTCCTTCAGAATAGTCGATCCTGAAGTCGGGTGGTTTTTAGAAAGGCTGAAAAGTCCGCTTTCAAAAAAAAAAAAGTTTAAAGGTGCAGGAAGTGAAAAATTTCTGTGAGGGGACACACAGTCAGTGCCTAATCTGCTTGCGATGCCCTCGAGCCAAGTGTGCCAGAAGTGCCACAAGGAGCCCACCGTGGTTCGCACTAGGGACGAAAACTTCTGCAAAGGCTGTTTCACGCATTTCATAATCTCGAAACAGCGGAAAGAGATGAAGGATCTGCGGTTCATGTCCAAGTTTGGCCAGGACTTGGCCAAGATAAGGGCCTCTACTCCGAAGGTGTTGGCACCTCTGGATTTCAGCGCCTCTTCGCTGGTGGCAGCGGACATTTTGATCCTGAACTTGGAGGAACAGCTCGCTAGGAGCGACAGAGCTTATCCGGGCTTCGACCTGACCTTCCTGTGCTTCAACGCCGACCAGGGGAAGGACTGGGTCGATGCCCAAGCCCGGACCCTGAGGGAAAGATACGACGAGTCATTTTTGGAAAGAAGCGGCATAAAGTTTGTCGTGGAGGACTTCAACGAGTGGCTGCTGGGCAGTAAGATGTCCGATCTTGTGCTATCGAGCAACTTTGAGGCATACGCGACCGAAATCGCTGCAGACACTAGGGAAGACATGCCCTCCCTTATCGGCCAGCTCAACGACAAATCCACCCGAGAGGATATTCTCCATGTTCTGACGAGGAAGATGGTACTGGACTTGCAGCGGCAGCTTGGCTGCTCAGTGCTTGTTGTTGGTGATAGCATGGGTGAGATGGCTGTGTCTGTGCTGGGCCTTGTTGCAAGAGGCAAGGGAGCCGAGGTGTGGGGAAGCGTTGGATCTGACAAGCTTCCCGGTGGACAGGACCGGATCTTCATTCTGCGAGACGTTTTGCAAAGTGAGGTCAGACAGTACGCCGAACTGTGCGACCTGGAGGTCCTGGAGGCTCCAAGGGGAGAAGACAGCACCACCAAGTCGATCAGGAACAAGACTATAGACGAGCTCATCGGCGAGTACTTTGACTCTGTGGCGGAGGACCACCCAGAGATCATCTCGACTGTGGTCAAGATGGGTGACAAGCTGACGGCCCCTGGCACACCGGTGGCACTCTGCTCCGTGTGCCACAACCCTATATACACCGCACCACGCAAGTGGCTCGAGCACATCACCGTCAACGAGGGTGTTCCTCTCACCACAGACGAGGAGCGTGCCAACTACGCCAGATGGGCCCAGGCACAGGGCACGGCCACACAACAGACAGATGCCTCTGGCCACCAGGTGCCCATTTGCTACGGATGTGCCATTGAAATGAACACGCTGGCCAAGCGCTCATTGGCCTGGCCTACATCGACGGACGAGGAAATAATTAATGAGCTGTCCCTGGAAGAGGACTGAGCTCACTCTCTACGCATACACTCTATATAGAAATCTTTCTCGCTTGCATCAATATCACTATTTCCCAACTAGGAATACACCATGGAAGAGAAGGAGTAAGTACTTTAAACGCACAAGACCAAGGGGTAACCATACTAACCAGCAGCGCTGCACTAGAGAAGGCCCTGACGGGACTGCAGGAGATCGAGGCAGAGCAGCAGGACCTGGACAAAAAGGTGCAAAAGTACCGTGTCGAGCTAACCAAGCCCACTTTTGCAAAGAGAAAGAAGATCATCGCCAAGATCCCCAAGTTCTGGTACATTGTGCTCGCACAGCACGAGGACTTCCAGGAGTACATTCAGACGACTGACATGAAGTACCTGGAATACATCAAGGACATTTTTGTGGAGAAGATGGTCGACGAGAACGGACCGAACGACGACCCGAAGAGTTTCGCCGTGACGATCGAGTTCGAGTCTCCAAACGGGGAGATCCCAAACCAGACAGTCACAAAGTACTTCTACACAGAGACCGACCCAAACACAGGATACGAGAGCATCAAGTCGAAGCCGGCCGATGTCCAATGGCCGAAGGAGATGGACAAGATCAACCCGGAGCTGATCAAAGCCGAGCACAAGAAGACCAAGAAGTACACCCCGGAGCAGAAGCGAAACTACCGCACCGGCATGAAGTCGTTCTTTGCATTCTTCCCGTGGACGGGAGAAAAGGAGGGCAAGGAGTACCGGTACGGCGAGCAGCTCGCAGAGATGTTCTCCGAAGATATCTTCCCGCTGGCCGTGGATTACTACACTTTGGCTGCTCCAGGAATGGGCGGCAAGGACGGTGAGGACGAGGACGTCGAGTCCAGTAGCGAGGAGTTGGACATCGATGAAGAGGAAGATGAAGAGGAGGAGCAGGAGCAGGAGCAGCAGGAAGAGAAACACGCTACGAAGAAGCAAAAACTGTAATAGTATGCATTGTCTAATATTTACTGTACATCATGGTATGGCGAGACATCGTCATGACCATCGTCGGCAAAACCGTTATCGTCTGGAACAACATAGGCACTGGTGTATCCGCGGTCGCGGCCAGTGTACTTGGCCCAGGCATCCTTGGCCTTGTCAACAACGTCGTCAATGACTGATGAGACCTTGGTAGCGACAGTGACAACTCCACTGAAGAAGTCAGATCTGAACTGCTGGATGACACCGCCCTCGCTCTCTGAGAACGAGAAGTTGCCGTCATCGCTGAGACTGATCTCACCGTCCCTGTTTTGGTAGAGGTGGTAAAGGTACTTGCCGAGCCCACCCAAGACACCAAGAACGAACACCCAGGAAATAAAGCCCAGGAAGCCAGAACCGTGAGAATCCGGACTCTTCTTACCGTCGTCCTTCTTCTTATCGTCACCACCCTTCTTCTTGCCGTCGCCACCCTTCTTTCCAGGGCATGGCTTCGAGTCGGAGCTTTTAGCGAGGTCGACGCCGCCTTCACAGGTCGTTGCAGAGATCCGTCTGTATCCAGTCTCCGGGGTGAAGACATCAGGAGGGTCCGAAACCTCACAGACGTCCTTGAAAGTAGGGGCGACGTACTTGTCGACCGGCTTACAGGCCCCCTGTGCATCGCGCACATAGTTGATATCACACTCAAAGTCCTTAGCAGTGCAACTGCACTGGCGCAGAACTTTGTAAGGCTGATTAAGCTCCTTGCCGACGTGGCAAAGCTTACCAGGAATCTTACGGCTGTACTGAGCCTCGTGACCGAACATACAGTTGTCCCCCTGGAATGGATGCGATGGGATCCAGAGCTCCAAGTCGTCGCTGTCATTGCCCTCGACCTCAGTCTTGCAAGGTCTCGACAGGAGTTCGCTGAAGTCAAGCTGGAACTCCTTAGTCGTCTTGCCATCAGCGAAGAGCACGAAGCGCACAGAGTTATCGCTCGGAACAGTGGCAATGTCATTGATGGTGACAGCCTTGTCGGTGAAGACGTAGGCATTCCAAGTGGCACCGCCATCGACAGAGTACTGGAACTCCTTGGTAGCCTTACCCTCTTGAACGAGCACGATGACAGAACCCTGGTCACCGTACTCCCACATGTACTGGCCCTTCATGACCTCCTTCCAGCTCATTCCACCGTCCCTAGTCAGGTATGTGTTTCCCTCCGAAGGAGAGCCCGGGAGCTCACTTCCAACGGATCCGACACCAATCATCAGACCAACGGCACTGCCACTACCCAAGGTGTCGCTTGGATCATCCTCCTGGGTGTATCCAAAGAGGTTCAAGGAGCACTCCTCAATTGGCTTCCCGGCACAGCTGTAAGGGTTACCTTCGGCGTCCTGTGCAGGCGGTGGGATCAGAGCCCAATCGCCACCGTCGTTGTGCGAGATGAGGGTGGCAACTTTCTTGCTCTTTCCCTTGAAGGCCTCGTCGTAGTTGCGCACCATGTTGGAAACGATGACACCTTCGAGGCCATTGACCATCTCGAAGTCGACGAAACCATTATCGTCGCGGTTCACAAAGTCCAGCGAGTGGGTGTAGGAGTTACCCTCGTAGTTCGACTTCAGGAGAGCACCGAAAGTGCTTCCCTTTCTAGGGTTGGTGGTGACGTGGATGTGCAAGGAGCCAGCCTTGCCGGAAAGGATCGTGAATGCCTGGGAGGAGTCGGCCTTGAAATTGGTTGGGAACTGGGCCTGGCGCCAAAACTGGCCGTTACGTGTGACATCCATTCTAAGCTGCTTCTTGGAACCGACGGAGGCGGACACCAGGTAGTCATCCTTCTGAGCAAAGTCGAGCACGTTGGACAGCTTGTCATCGGAAGAGCCAAAGTCGTCGGTCGAGGACTTGAGGTTTCGGTCGATGTCAAGGCAGATGGTCAATTCTGGATGTGGGTTGTCTCCGCCGACAAAGCTGCACTTCTGGGAGTTCTCAAGTAGCGGCTTCCACGAGTTGCCGTAGTTCTTCGTCATGAACGAGACGTACGAGCAGGTCTTCTTAGGGAAGGAGCCCTTGCACTGGATACCGTTCCAGATCAACCAGGAAAGATTTGCTGGATGGAAAACGAGCGTGTCGGCGTTTGGACGGTCAGATGGCTCTGCGGGAGTCGCAAACTGCTTCCAGTGGCGGCCGTTGTCGAGCGAATAGACAACCTTACTCTGGCGCACTGAGATCAGGTAGATACGTCCCTTGTCGACCACAACGTCGATGAACTTGTCCTTCGGAGAGACTTGAGTCCACGTCATACCTTGATCAAGCGTCACGTGGGCCTCGTTCTTGTTCGTCAGCACTACAATGGTCTCGGGCTCGTCGAGCGACGGGTTCTCGGGCTTGGTGTACCTGTACTTTTCGACCTTGCCGTCGAAGCTGAAGCTGGAAACTCTGACCTTACCGTCGTCTTTCTCCTCGGCAGCGGACTTCTGGTCTCCTAGAACAGCGTCTTCATTGCCGTCCTTGTCCCAGGAGTTCTTTCCGAGGACAGTTTGGACCAGCAGCAGGTAGATCAGCCAAAGAAACTGCATGTCGTCTGGGGGGTAAAATTGTTGGAGTGGCTCTGAGGCCGCCTCAAATATCGTTCTGCCTGTGCCTCGCGCCGCGAAGCGAGGCAGTTTCCGTATTTAGAATTTTTGCGAGGAGGATCTTCCGATTAATACTAAAGCTATCTCGGCAATATAAATACATCTGTATTCTTTTTGTTACAGACCAGTGACATCCAGGGTGGATAAGTTGGACTCAGCATACACGCTTTCACCCTCCGCAGGCTCAGAATTGCCTTCTAAAGCCTCGACGGCCTTCAATGCGTCGAGGATGGTGTCAAAGTACGGCTTCAAGCTTTGGTTGGAGGTGTACTTTGCACCGCTGCTGGTCTCGAGCTTACCCTTGATACCGGAATCGTCGAGTCTTTCCAACAAGGACCGCGATCTGTAGACACGGCAGAAGAAGACGTCGATTCCACGCTTGAGATATCTCTCAACAATATCGGCAAGGATCTGGGAGGCAGAGGAGTCGAGGGAAGTCATGCCGTGCAAGTCGAACACGATGTGCCGGAGCTCGTGGTCGGCGCGGAAGACTGATCCTGGGTGTGACTTGACGGATCCAAACAACTCGACCCTCTTGAGACGGGTCTTGAGATCGTTGGCGTTCGTGAAGGTGAGAGGCTCAGGGATCTTAACGATGAGGCAGCTTTCGCGATCCTCGAGGTTGGGTGTGATCTCGGGGATGGCGTCAGGGTCGGAAGCCGTCTTTGGGGCCGTTCTATATTCACTGTAACCTTTCACAATGAACCGCTGGGGCAAGTTGGAGCCGGGGATCTTTGGATCAGCAAACTCCGAATTAACAAAGACGTCCGTACCGCACTCTCTAGTGAGGATCTGGATTCTCGAAAGGGTGCTATGCTTGACAACACGCATTAAGGAGTAGAAGGTGCCGATGGCGACACCGAGTTCGACGGAGCTGAAGAAGGCAGCGACGAACGTAATAAAATAGGTGAAGAGCTCGTTGTAGCCCTTCGTTCTGATGTGGAAGCGGAGCTCGCCAGGCGTTTCGGACAGCAGCGAGGTACCGACGATGGCCACGACAGCAGTGAGCACACAGATTGGCAGGTAATAAAGGTAGTCCATCAGGAAAAGCATGACGAGGAGAGCCGTGAAACCCATGAAGAATCCGGCGGCAGGGGTCTTACCACCGTTCATCGAGTTCAGCTTGGACCGTGCGTAGCCGCCGAAGGAAGGCAGGGCACCAAAAATACTTGTCGTAACGCCGATCGCACCGAGAGCGATCAACTCCCTGTTGGAGGACATTGGCAGCGCAGCGTTGCCGCCGAGCGACTTGCCTGCCGTCGAGGACTCAAAGAAGCCGAGGATGGCGCAAGCGAAACCGACGGAAAAGACCTCGCCGTACCAGTGTCCCAGGGATGGAGAGAAGGGCACGTGCAATTTGACGCCTTTAACATCGACGAGGCCGACCACATCGATGCCGTGGTTCTCAAAGCCGAGGGCGGCCGAGAGAGCGGTACAGAAGACCACGACGAGCAGGATCTCCGGGAAGAACGTGGCGAAGCGCACACGCTTCTTGATACAGATGTTTTTGATGGACTTGAGCACGTAGAGGACGATGAACGTGCTGGCACCGATGATTGTCGTTGCCTTGTTGTACTCAGAGATGTGGCTAAAGAGGAAGACGAGCTTCTGGTACGGGGAATGGATGTGGACGGTGGGAGGGAGGCTATTCATGACGCCGTCGAGTCCGAGAATGGAGATCGCCGAATTGACGAGCATCGTGACACCGATCGAGCAGACGAACGCCTTGAGGAGGGCGCTGCAGAGGATGTTGTCGATGAATCCGAAGCGAAGGAATCCGAAACCAAGCAGGATTCCGCCGGAGGCGGAGCAGATGACGGTGAGCAAGTCGACGGCGGAGATCAAGCCCTTGTTGTGTTTGAGGACCTTCTCGATGGACTGGCCGACGATGATGGAGACGGCTGCCTCGGGTCCGACGATCATATGTGGGACGGTACCGAGGAACATGTAGACCATTGGGGCAATTGTGAGTCCGAGGAGGCCACAGAGTGCTGGGACGTGAGCCACGGAGGTTGCGAAGGACATGCAGAGCGGGATCTGGTATGAGGCGAGCGAGAGGCCACCAATGACGTCGTGGATGAGCTCTTCGCCGTTGTAGGTGGACATCCAGGTGCAGCAGGGCACGTAGTAGCAGAACTTTTGCTTGAAGGTGAGCTCCTTGGAATCGTACTTGTACGGGATCGGGATGATGCCGCGCTGTGCTGCGCTCGCGACGATGGACGACTCTGGACTCGAGCAGAAGCTGGTGACGTCGAATTGCGGGCCGCCGCCGCCGCCACCAGACCCGGTTGAGCCTCGTGAGCCTCTAGAGCCGCGCGAGGCGTGCGAGAGCGCCGATCCGTTCGATGCGATATTGTTGGCGCCGCCGTCTCTGGCGGCACCGTAGTCGTGGACTCCGGCGGCCGCGAGGGACGATCTGCGGCACTCGGAGCAGGAGGAAGAGTAGGACTCCACGGTTTCAGAGCGGTTCATGGTCATCGAGGCGCCGTTCTGCTGCTGTAGCGGCGGCTGGAGACTCTGTTGGAGACTCTGCTGCTGCGACTGCTGCGACTGCTGCGATTGCTGCTGTCCGGAGAGCAGGGCGCCGGCGAGACTGCTTGCGACGGGTGATCCGGTGGACGGCGGAAGCGAGGGAGCCTGCGAGCAGCCCGTGGCTGCGATTGGCTGGGGAGTGTACCTGCTTTTAACAGGCGATCTATTAACAGAGGGCTTGGGAGAGGGTGATCTGGAGCGGAGGTGGGAGGCGATGTTGACGTCGCGCCGCCTGCTGGTTGGGACCGGTTTCATGGAGAGGGGAAGCGAATGCTATGTGGAGGGTCGGCTAAGAAAACTGGCGACAAGTCGGCGAGGAATCGGCGGAAATCGGAGTGAGGGCAGTTTCCTTATACGTCTAATGAAGAGGGTCGATAGTGAGCTTCTTAAAACCGCAGCTGCCTAATTGGGTAAATTGAACTGGGAGGGTTACGATTGAGGAGCGGTTCGGTGGATACACTGGGCCGACGGAGACAAGGCGGGAGGAATGTGGGAGACGGTTGCCCCGTGGGATATTCAGACGAGACTTGGCTTTGCTGTGAAGTGGAATGGGATGGTGCTTGACTGCTGCCAGACAGCTGCCTCGGGGAGCGTGTCGACGCTGGGATACATATATAGAAGCATTCCGCACCCCGCAGCGGGCCCATCCCCCTTCCCCAGTTTTTTTGCGGCTGTTCAGGAACGTGCGGAGGGAGCGAATTTGGTTTGTTATGTGTTAGGACTAAAGGGACTGGGAAAGAAGGGGAAGAGGGAAGGAGAGGAGGTAAGGAGAGGAAGTAGGGAGAGGAGGTAGGGACTGAGAGTTTGGTCGGCAACGTGCCATTGTAACGGGATATTGTAATGGATATGGGATCGGACCAGACCATCCAGGAGCCCCTCCCGCCACACACCTGCCTAGCCCAGTGCCACTGTCTAGCTCTAACTTCCTGACAGATTGTGGCCGAAGTCCAGACTGAACTATTTTTACTAAGCACCGGATTTCCGGCTGTGAAGGAGCAGGAACGGCAGTACGGCGGATGTCAGGAGGTTATTCCACGGAACAGTCAAGCCAATTAGGTCCCTTTAAATGGTAGTTTGAGAAGCGATCGAGACCCTACCAATTGAGGGCCCTCATACTCCCTCACCTCTCATTACCCCGGACCGATGGATCGCCTTCCCTCCATCCGCGCCCCTGCCCCCCCCCTCACTCAAGCCTATTCTTTTTTTTTAATACGCTGCGCCGCTCCAGACGTAACGTTATCGGCACCGACACCCGCACCCGCACCCGCACCGGCGGCCCCACCTAAACAGAGTGCAGGGCCCCGGCCCTTCGGATAGAAAAAATGCATGAGATAAAAAAATACAGCTAAAGGGAAGCAATTGCACTCGCTTTCCTTCCCCTTCAGGGACTTCCTTGTTTCAACCGCTTCGTACGAATCGCCGTTTTAGAGTCGCAGAAGCTAGTTTAGAACCACCCTGGTCATGCTTCATCGAGAACGTGCGAACGCAGGCGCCGGTGGCGGCTCTGCGGGAGGCAGATCCTTCGGATCCCTTGGATCCCACGGGCTCAGTTTCCGGCATCCCCCTGATTTGCTCAATCGCAACTCCGGCTCCTCAGTACCCGCACACAGGCACACGGGCTCCTCCGCGAGCCTCGGTGCACAGCCAATCTCTCCTGACGAGCTCTTCTTCGAGCTCATAGAGCCGTTCGGCGCACTCCCGCCGAGCTACCTCTCTCTGGCGCCGGGTAAACCAAAGCCGATCTACCCAAACCCTCAGAGCGGCAGGGAGGCGCTGCCGGACTATTCTCCTACCGTCTACAAGATCGCCGCGCTCAACAGGAAGGTCGAGTGGGTCTCGCCCTACGAGATGGCCATCCAACGCCACTGGCAGTGCTGCATCTTCGAGCTCAACTCCACCCAGCTCAACGTATACGACTACGACATCCCGTACCCGGAGGGCAGCTTCAGCTCGTCCTCGCACTCGCTGCTGCACCTGGGCCGCCACAGCAGGTCCAGCTCGAGTGCCACGCTCAACAGCATTGCCGGCTCGGTCGTCAGCGACGCACCTATAGACTACGACAAGACGTACCGCTCCATCATGACGACCGACTCCGACATTGAGCGGCTCAAGCTCTTCAACAAGCAGGCGCTCATGTCGAGGGCCACGATGATCAGGTCCTACTCGCTGCAGTACGGCAAAGTGGGACTCGCCATCGACTACAAAAAGCGGCGCTTCACGCTGCGCCTCCGCCTCGAGTCCGAGCAGTTCCTTCTCCAGTTCCCCTGCGCCGAGATGATGATCGAGTGGTACAGTGCGCTCTGCCTCGGCATCGACAACTCTCTCGACATCTCGAGGCGGCCGATGCCTAAATACAGGACTGTCCCACGCCGGCGCCGCCGCCCCAGCAGGGACGCCACGCCCCGGATCCCGCTGCTGACGAGGCACCACCGGTCCTTCGAGAGTGTCTTCCGGCGCTCGTCTAATGCTTCTGTCACAGGCACCGAGCAGCAGCGGGACCGTGAGCGCGGACGCAGCGGCAGTGTAAGCACCGGTCCCGCCAATGCGGGCTCCAACACTGCTGCAGGCGCTGCAGGCGCTGCAGGCGCTGCCGTCGCCGCCGCCGCCGCCGCCGCCGCTGCTGCAAATACCAGCCAGCAGGAACTCCGTGGAGGCTTCTTTTCGAAGATCAAGCGGCGGCTGGGAAGCCAATCGTCGTCTTCCTCCGTCCACGTCTCCTCATTGCAGGCCTCTCCGCAGATCTCGAACGCATCGAGCAATGCTGCAGACCAGCAGGCCCAGGAGGAGCAGCTGCGGCAGATTCTTCTGGGCAGTCCACAGCAGCTGCAATCGGAACCGCAGTCGCCTCAGCAGTCGCCTCAGCAGTCTCCACAGCAGTCTCTGCAGCAATCGCAGACCCACTCTCTGCCTCAGTCACGGATTAACACTCCGCAGCAGTCGCCACCACGCCAAGTGAGACCGCAGTTTATGACGGCGTCGATACCACTGGCCGAGCGGCAGAGACAGGCACCGCACCAACACCAGAGCCAGCCGGCTTCACAACATTCACACTCACACTTACACTCACCCCAACAGAGAGGCGCCCTTGGAATTGTCCCGGCACTCATTGTCCAGGAAGATAGCGACCAGAGCGACGGCGACGATGACATCTACCCTGACGACGGCGACGAGTATGTCGGCGGAGAGTATGTTGGCGGAAGCGACGTCGGATCCATTGTCGGAGACAGCTTTGATGTGTCGGGCGTTACTGAGGACAGCGTCGACCACGACCTCGACGAGGAAGAAGAAGAAGAAGAAGAAGAGGACACCGATGCCATCTTCTTTGCTGCGTCTACAAACGGCGGCCAGCCGATCCACGAACCTGTTGACCCACCTGCGACTGTTGACGGTGTTGCCAGAAGCATCTCCTCCGGCAGTGGTGGCAACACGGGCCGGTCTGGCAGTGTTCCATCGGAGAGCTCGACGAGCTCGCCAGCGATGCCTACGAGCACGCCGACGACGTCTGCGACCGACTCTGAGAACGGCGTGCCACTGAGTTCAAACAACTTCCTGACCAAGATCCGGACGACTCTGACGGAGACGCTGACGCTGCCGACGAAGCAGAAGATCATCCGGGATTCGCTGCGTTGCATGGCACCGCTGATGGGTAACGATCGCTGGCACGGTCGGTACATGGTGCGGGGCGCGGTCTCGGATTACCACCCTCGGCTCACTCCGGACCCAGCGTACTCTCTGACCCGGTGGAATAGCGTCGGTGCGCACCACGCTGTGGTGACCACCTCGAGACCTCTACAGGAGTACATGGTGACTCCTCAGGGAATTGTTCCGAGGATCAACCGGGGCTACGAGAACCGGTGAACCCAACTACTTTACTACATAGCACAGTACACTATAAACTTTATGAAGATATGACGACGAACGAACCAAGCCAGGCCGAGTCAATCGGAATGGCTGGGCCGAGAAACGGAATAGCAAAACTGACTGGCCGGAAGGCAGTAGCGACGGGCCCGCAGGCCCGCAGACCCGCGAATTCGCCGCCTACCAGCCCACCCGAACCAGCCCGAATTTGTGCCCGAGTTCATCTGCAGGTTCCGGCCGAGCCCGCAACCGGCGAGATCCACCTATCACTGCCTCAGGAAATAAGCACATGGTGTCAGCCGCGCAGGTTTAGACTTTTTTCATCGACATCCCCTAAACGGGGGGAAAAGTAGTGCGCCAGCCAACAACCCCCCCCTTTTTTTTTTCCCTGATGTCGACGACGAAAAAAAAAAAAGCAGGCTGCCCAATATTATAGGACAGTTTTTAGAGCCGGTCACAGATTTCTCTGGTTTTGATTGAACCAACTTTTCCATTTCCTTCCTGCCACAGCAGTTCTTCCACTAGCCTTTTTTGCTTTTGATTTCTACTTGAACGACACCTTTTTGCGCTAGACGTGGATAGTGAGTCAGTTACACAATAGAGACACAGGCAGGATCCAGTCCCCGGAAGTTCTAACCCAACTCTTTTTCAATCCCGAAGGGCAAAAAAACACACACATACAAAGCCCGTCTTTCAAGTTTTAAACCCGAACAGAGTTTTCTAGCTACAACACTTATCCACTATGGTGTTCCGTACCTTTGCTCGGTTCTCGAGATCATGCTCGAGATCGTGCTCGAAGTCCTACTCACACCCCTTCTTCAACCCGTCGTACCGGAACCCCAATGAGGTGACGCGGCTCGAGGAGGTTGGATACCAAAAGGGCACGGGCAAGACCAACAACAGCGGCTACTCGTCGACGGTGATGCCAGTCGTCACCGTCACCCGCAACTACGTCATATTCGACCCACAGCACCGCAAGAGGCGGGCCCAGGAGGAGCGGCTCGTCGCCATGGAGCAGCAGAAGGTGATGCTGAAGCGGGTGAGTCACATGCGTGGCAACAAGAAGTCGGGCGGCCACCTGCGCATCAACGTCGAGTCGATCAACGGCTCGCAAGCCACGCTGAATGTGCGCCGCGCCAACTCCAGCCAGGTCAAGACGTTCGTTCTGCCAATGGAAATGCAGCAGCAGCAGCAGCAGCAGCAGCAGGCTCAGACCTATGCTACGGCCGTCCCGGACACGTCGATTAACCCCGAGGAGATCGAAAAGCAGCTCAAGAAGCTCTCGCTCGAAGAGGCCAAGCCGCAGGAAACGGTAGAGCAGGTCGAGGAGCTCCAGGAGAGCGACGTGACTCCCGAGGTGTCGTCGCCAAAGACATTCGTGGCGTCTGCCGAGGGCTCCGCTCCGTTCACAGCCGAGGACTTGCCGCTCCAGCGGGACCACTCGGTCAAGTTCGAGGAGTCTTCAATCAGCCCCGACGAGCCGCTCTCGCTCAGCGAGGAGAGAGTCATCGACAGCATGATGTCGATGGGCAAGCACAACGAGGTCCTCGCCCTCTACTACAGGATGAGAAGCAACAACGAGGTGCCGTCGATCGAGATCTACAACAAGATCCTCAAGTCCGTCCAGATGAGAGAGACCGATGAAACCTGCGAGCAGAAGCTGACGCACCTGCTCAACGTCTACTCGGATATGCTCTCGAACAACCTCAAGCCTAACGACAAGACCTACGAGCTCGTCATCGAGCCGCTCTTGAAGGGCTCGCTCAAGTCCTACCGCCAGGCCCACTTCAAGGAAGGCGCCGACTTCCTCAAGATTGCAATGGAGCTGTTCCTCATTAGCCACAAGAGCAACGGCGACATCCGCTTCAAGAACGCCTCGATCTACACCGAGCTGCTCTCGTGCCTCAACTCGTACCAGATGCTCGACACCCCAACGGAGCTTCTGTACGACCTCATGAGGGACAGAATCCCTGGCAGCACTGCCAAGACCGAGTTCTACCTGCAGATGATCCGTTTGGCCTCGCTGAAGCGCGACACCGCCACCGTCGAGAAGATGTACGGCGAACTCCAGCAGTTGCACGCCGCCACCTTGCAGAAGAACCAGTACCGGATCTACTCGAGCCTTATCGAGGCCCTCAACTTCTGCGGTGAGACCGAGAGAAGCAAGGCCATGCTCGACAAGGTCGTCTCCGAGATGGAAGACAAGACCTCGCCTATTGCACAGAAGAACATTCAGCAGGTTCTCTCGAGCTTCTTGAAGAGCCAGGGCTGGATGGACCCGGTGCGCGCCTACGAGACCCTGATTCAGTTCAACTCGATCGCTTGGCTGCCCGACGTGTCGATCTCGGCACTGTGCAACCTGTTTGCATGCTTCCTGCACAACGACAACCTGGAGATGGCTCGCAAGGTCTGGGACTACACGGTGATCCGCGACGACTTCGACGCCGGCATTCGTGAAATGACCCAGCAGACCGAGGAAAACTACATGGCCGTCAACCAGTCGCTTGATAGATACGTCGAGATGCTCCTTGCCCAGGACGACAAGAACGGCATTTTGAAGACGGTCCGCGAGGTGCTCGTCAAGGAGAGCCTCGTTCTCTCCGACCGCGCTCTCGTCGACCTGCTGACGTACCTGCAGTCGAAGGAGTACTACGAGCTCTCGACGAAGCTCACGATCGACCAGGGCTACAAGCAGGGCACGAAGGAGCAGGCCACCTTGAACAACTACCTCTCGCTGGTGGTTGACTTCCTGAGCGCTCCGCAGCTCGAGCAGATCGCCTCGTCGAGATTCTTCAAGAAGACCGTCGAGGACTACCGTCTCGTCAAGGACAACGTTTACGGCCTGATCAAGGTGTTCAACGAGCTCCTGTCGAACCTGTCGAACGACCAGAAGCGCCAGAAGCTTGCCTACTACACCAAGGTGCTCACGTACGAGCTGGACGACGTTGCCAACTTCTACGTCGACCTGCCGGAGGACCTGAAGTCATTCAAAGTGCAGCTGTTCCAGCTGGAGCGAAAGCTTGCACTGAACTGAGAGACCCTATTCACGCATACACATTATGATTCATATATAGACTAATGAACGGAATTACGAAGGAGACACCAGACCACACAGATGTACCCCATAGACCATCTCTCTCGGCAGATTCGAGGTGAATCACGTGACACATTTTCAAAAGTGCGGAATATTTTTGTAACCCTGGCACCGCACAGTGGATAAAAAGTTTTTCACCCGCCTGAAAAAAGCTGAGGGGAGTTGGTCAGTTTAAACTCACCAACTAAAGCCTACACACACAGCAATGGTTAACGTTCCAAAGACTAGAAAGACCTACTGCAAGGGCAAGAAGTGCAAGAAGCACACCCAGCACAGAGTTACCCAGTACAAGGCTGGCAAGGCCTCCCTGTACACCCAGGGTAAGAGACGTTACGACCGGAAGCAGTCCGGTTTCGGTGGTCAGACCAAGCCAGTTTTCCACAGAAAGGCAAAGACCACCAAGAAGGTTGTGCTGAGACTCGAGTGCATCGTCTGCAAGACCAAGATGCAGCTTCCTCTCAAGAGATGCAAGCACTTCGAGCTCGGTGGTGACAAGAAGCAGAAGGGTGCTGCTCTGCAGTTCTAAGCTAATGGTATAATACAATTAGGACTTCATTGAAGTTGATGCGAGGCGGTTGAAGGGGGAAGGCGTGCGAGGATACGGAGAGAGCGGGATGCAGTTGGCGTGGGAATAGCTGACGGAAGAGACGTGTACGTTTGTACGTACCGTACTGGACATACTTTTTTACATGTGTGTTTAAGATCTCTAGCCAGGGCTATTCTCTACTGACTAATTTTATCGTGTTCTCTGTACCTGAGCCGAACCTACCGACTAGACCCATCAGTAGTGAAAGTAGCGAGTAAATGCGTGGCATTGCCCAAGCTGGTAGTGGAACCAGGAGGCTGCGGAGGCTCTGTGGGAGCCCTACTGAGGCCCTGCTGAGGATTTTTTCAGCGAGGCCAGAGAGAGGGAGGCCAGAGAGGGAGAGGCCAGAGAGGGAGGGGGCAGGGCCCTAATAATTATTGCGGTGGAGCAAATACAGATCAGAATGGAGGGAGTGCTGGGAGGGAATTATAGGTGGGTTGGATTGAATCTGTGTAGTCCATAATGCAGCGGCTTGTAGACAAAGTCCTAGATCACCATTGTGCTCTCCCCGTGGGGGTCGGAACTATCCGGAACCTTCACACCCTACGGTCTCCCACCCCCTCCTCCTCTACTCTTTAGCGCGCGCTTAAAATAAACAGACACGGTTTTTCTTCTCTCCCCCCCCTGGTTTTTGATCTCTCCCTTTCGTCGGACCACAGATGGACTACGAGACCCAGCAGTACCGGAGCAACACGCAGCGGCAGATGTACGGCCAGCAACAACAGGGCCAGCAGACCCAGCAGCAGTACGCCGCCCAGCAGCAGGCCGCGCAACAACAGTACTACCAGCAGTCCCAGCAGGCATCTCAGCAACAACAACCTCAGTATATCAATCAGCCGCCCTCCTCGGCCTTCAGCCAGGGCTACATGCGACAGCAGAACTCGCAGACGGACCTGTCTGGTTCCGGCGGCAACTGGAGCAGCCCTAACTTGGCGTCCCCGAACCTGGCGTCGCCTATTATGGGCGGCACGGCCAGCCCAAACTTAGCTCCTCCTAGTGGACTCGGCGACGGCCAGATGTCGCCAGTGACGGGATCGCCGGTGCATTCACAGTTCGGCAACAGCTCGCCGTCGCGGTTCGCCAACAACGAGATGTTCGAGCCGCCGTCGAGCCCGACCCGGAGCTTCGTCAGCGGCGGATCATCTCCGCAGAAGCCGCTCTACCAGATGGGGACCGCCAACGGCAGCAATGCATCGTTTGCCAGCCAGCAGCAACAGGCACAACAGAAACAACTTGCACAGATGAATGAGCAGAAGGTTCAGAATGGCCAGGTTCAGACCGGTCAGTCTCAGAATGGCCAAAACGGGCAGCCGGCTGGCCAATCAGTTCAGGTCGGCAACGGTAACGCCGACTACGTCTACTTCCAGCGCCACCCGGAGTGGTTCCCGCGGTCGATTCAGGACAAGGCTGCCGCCATGAAGCTGACGCTCGAGCACTACTACAAGGAGGCAATCGAGCAGGCGATCGAGCGCAACCAGCGACGGATCAACTTCGAGCAGAAACTGAGCGGCGAGATCTCGGCGGAGCGCCGCAATAGAGAGACCCAGCTGTTCAGCAGGAACGAGTCGCAGTACCTGCGTCTGCGCAGAACGAGGCTCTCTCTGGAGGATTTCCACACGGTCAAGGTGATTGGTAAGGGTGCCTTTGGAGAGGTCAGGCTGGTGCAGAAGCGCGACACGGGCAAGATCTACGCAATGAAGACTTTGCTTAAGAGCGAGATGTACAAGAAGGACCAGCTGGCCCACGTCAAGGCCGAGAGAGACGTTCTGGCCGACGCCAACTCGCCCTGGGTCGTTTCCCTTTACTACTCTTTCCAGGACCCCCTCTATCTCTACCTCATCATGGAGTTCCTGCCAGGCGGTGACCTCATGACGATGCTGATCAAGTGGCAGATCTTCACGGAGGACGTGACGCGGTTCTACTTGGCTGAGTGCGTGCTCGCTATCGAGGCCATCCACAAGCTCGGATTCATCCACAGAGACATCAAGCCGGAGAACGTGCTGATCGACCGCCGCGGCCACATCAAGCTGTCCGACTTTGGACTCTCCACCGGCTTCCACAAGACCCACGACAGCAACTACTACAAGAAGCTGATGGACCAGGAGCCGGCCAAGCCCGGTGCGCGCAACTCCGTCACGGTCGACCCGATCAACCTGACGATGTCGAACCGGCAGCAGATGCAGACGTGGCGCAAGTCGAGGCGTCTGATGGCGTACTCGACGGTGGGAACGCCGGACTACATTGCGCCAGAGATCTTTGTCAACAAAGGCTACGGCCAAGAGTGCGACTGGTGGTCCTTGGGGGCCATCATGTTCGAGTGCCTCGTTGGCTGGCCGCCGTTCTGCTCCGAGACACCCGCCGAAACCTACCGCAAGATCATGAACTACAGAGAGACCTTACAGTTCCCAGAGGACGTGCACCTGTCCGCGGAGGCCGAGGACCTGATTCTGCGGCTGCTGACGGATTCGGAGCACCGGCTGGGTAACCACGGCGCAGAGGACATCAAGAACCATCCGTTCTTCCGGGGAGTCAACTGGGAGGAGATCCGGCACGTCGAGGCGCCGTTCATCCCAAAGCTGCGGTCGATTACAGACACAAGGTTCTTCCCTACGGACGAGCTGGAGAACGTGCCGGACTCGCCGGCACTGGCACAGGCGGAGAAGGAGCGCGAGAGACTGAAGCAGGAGGGGCTGGAGACGAAGGCGGACCTGCCGTTCATCGGCTACACGTTCAGCCGGTTCCAGTATTTGACGCGGTCGAATGCATTGTAAGACATATACAAAGACACGCCACATCGATAATCAAAGTGTAGCAAGTAGGTTGGTTGCGGAGTATGTGCCTCTACCAAATTGTGGCAGGAGGTTTTATATAGTGGTGGCTCAGATGGAGTGGGAGCGGCTGAAAAGCGGATTTTTTCTGAAACAGATAACGGTTGGTGCAGATTGGAGAGAACGAACAGAAGCTGGTGCTGCCGGCCCTACGGTGGTGGCGGTGGCGGCGGCGGCAGAAGCAGCGCAGGCAAGCCATCGACGGAGTTATCTACAGGCCCTAGAGAGCAAGCAAGGAGAGCGAGCGCAACGTACAATGCTCTGTGGTGATGCAGAAGCAAATAGGAGAATGAAACAACATCGGTTGTTTGGAACGCATGTGCACATTCCTAGGATTACCAGACTGCGAGTGTATGTTCCCAACAACCGGGGGCAGTTGGCAGGGGGTGTCGGGCGGAAGGTTTTCCCCAGGTCCAGATTTCCCAAAGGGGCAATAAGTAATTGATTTGCGGGGAGGAGAGCAGCCGGCAGGAGATGAGGGCGATACGGTCAGCAGAAAAACAGCGGGTGGGGGGGGGGACAACAACGGGGAAGCGGGAGGAAGCGGGAGGAATGAATGGACGATAGGTGCAATTGACTGACAACGCAGCGAATGGAACCACCTCATGAACAACACAGACAATTTGACAACGCCCCTTTCGTCGACCTGCCTGGCAACCGATTCCCCCCCCCCCTACGTCAAACTTCTAATTTCATGTCACTCTGAGGCGGTGCAGTGGCCAGCTCAGCAGGAGAAGATTCTGGATGGAATCAGAGATGGGGGTTCTTCCGTTTTCCCCGTCAGGCGATAAGAGCGCCGATAACGAGGGGGCCAAAATTATTGGGGATTGGGGGGAGGAAACGCCCCCAGCGATGGGGATGCTGCGTGTGAGCCCGCCTGCCGCCACACATTTACGATTATGACCTATGACTATATTTTGGGGATTTATTAAATAGCCTATCTGATTCCGGAATTCTCCCCTTCCCCACCCCACAAATACACGTTATACTTTTACTGCCTTTCCCACCTTTATTAAACGACCTTCCGCTACCCTAGCCTGATTCGTCTGAAGCCCGGTTCTTCCGCAACCCAACCAACCAACCACACTCATTTCTGCCTCCCAGCTTCCCTGCTCCCTGTCTCTAGACACCCCCGACAAGTATGGCCGCCTCAGTCCTTGAGCCAAAGTTCAACGATAGGCTGAACTCGATGTCCAACAACTTCAAGGCGTCGCTCGACGAGTACCTGCAGTACGAGAAGGGTGCCCTGCTGCACGGCCGCTACCAGTTCCTGAGCAACCTGCAGAACGGCTCCTTCGGCAAGGTCACCTGCGCCCTCGACAACAAGACGGCCCAGAAGGTGGCCGTCAAGTCGATGAAGCGGTCGGTGCCCGGCATCAGCTTCATGGCACGCCACGAGATCTCCGTCATGAAGCGCCTCGGCTACCACCCGAACATCTGCCAGATGATTGAGTCCTTCGAGACCCGCAAGTACATCATCGTCGTGCTCGAGTACGTCCCCGGCGGCGACCTATACGACGCCGTCCACAGCCACTCCGATTTGGGGCTCGCGTTCCAGCAGGACCCGCAGCTGTTTGCCCAGCTCGCTTCCGAACTCGTTGCCGTCATCAAGTACGCCCACACGAAGGGCATCTACCACCGCGACGTTAAGCCCGAGAACGTCCTCCTCATGGACGACGGCTCCATCAAACTGTGCGATTGGGGGCTTGCCACCAGCGCCACACATTGCAAGGACTTTAACGTCGGCACAGAGAAGTACATGTCTCCAGAGGCACTTGGAAAGCACTCCAAGGATGAGACCTACAACGCCAAGTTGGCCGACAGCTGGTCCATTGGCATCACCTTGCTCTTCACCTTGTTTGGCAAGTGCCCCTTCCGCAAGGCCCTCGGCTCCGACCCGAACTACACCATCTTCAAGAAGTCGTCTGCCTTCCTCTACGACTACTACCCTAACCTCAGCGCCACTGGCTTCCATGCCCTCGTCGACAAGTTCATGCTCGAGAGAGACATGGACGGCGCACTTGAGATCATCACCCGCGACGGAATCTACAGAGGTTTCACGGTCGACCAGGAGTACAAGTTCGAGCTGATGCGCGAGGAGTCCGACAACGAAGACGAGGCACTCGACATCGAGAACGAGCACTACGCTGCAACCGAAATCCAGTCAGAGATCCAGTCAGAGATCCAGTCAGAGGCTGGCGACCGCGGCAACGAACTCGCCAGCGACGTCCCAGTTCAGTTCACTGCCGAGAAGGCCGTCACCGTCATCCGTGGCGCTCCAACGATTTCTGGCAAGTCCGAGGCAGCAGCCGCTGCAGTTGCCGAGGAGGAGGCCGGCCCGCTTGGTGGCGAGTTCTACATGTTCGACCAGGAACCTCGCTACGACTCGGTCGCCATCGAGGACGAGTACAAGCTCGACGACGTCGCCGACGAGCCACACTCCTCTTCGCTCGCACCAATAGATATCAGCCACCACCACAAGGCCTCCATCTCGTCATCGACGAGATCGTCTGTGCTGAACGGCAACTCGCTGTTCGACAGACCAAACAACTCGATCATGAACAACTCCGTCAACACCATCCCAGAGGAGGACTTCCTGTCATCCGGAAAGTTCTCCTGGGCAGACGAGGACGGTCTCAACATCGATCACTACTTCATGAACTTTCAGAACGTCCTCAAGACATCCTCCTCTGGAAAGGAGATGGACGAGGCCGTTCTGAGCAACGACACTCTTAGCTAAACACATCACCTACTTTCCCGCTTCCACAACAACTCACCTCCCCCTCACTAACGACACGCCCCCATACTTCCTTTTTCTTTTAACGCTTGCATCATCGAAACCCGGGTTCTTTTCATGGATATAAAGTCATAAACAATCACATAATCAACTCTTAAAACAGATTGACATGGTCTATTAAAGTAGTATGTAGTGCTGGTAGTAAAGTGTTTCTTTCTAATGTGAGGCAAAACTGGCAACAGAGGACCGTCTCTGAGCTGCCCTTGCAGCCCTTCTATCAGCAGCCCTGTCCTCAATGTAATCCTGGATACCATCAATGTAATCCTTGACACCACGAATGATATCCTTCCACATGATGAGGACCAGACACAGGATGGCGAACGGCACGGAGATGATCCAGTAAGAACTAACGTTTCTGGTGAGGTCTGTGAAGACCTCGAAGTTCATACCGTAGTAACCGGTCCAGAACGTCAATGGCAAGAACACAACCGTAATAAACGACAGTCTTGCCATCGAAGTGTTCGTCTCAACCGAGAGCGTGTTGAAGACCAGGTTGATCAGATTCTCACTGGTCTGGTTCATCGAATCGATGTCTTGGACGTACGAGATCAGGTGGTCGTTGATATCGCTCAGGTAGAGCACGGCGTTGACAGATATGAACTTCTTGAATGCCTTCTGGTTCTTCAACTGGACAACGACAGACGAAATAGGCTGGATTGTCGATCTCAGCTGCATCAGTTCGTTGACCATCAGATGCAGCTTCGGCGTACTCGACATGTCCGGCCTTGTCAAAATATCCAACTCGAACTCATTCAGGATCTTGTTGTATGCAGTGACAACTGGGTAGACCATATCGACCGAGGCATCGAGGATAGACTCGAACAAGATGGAGGCGTCACACGATTCACGCAGAAGAGTGTACTCCGACGAAAGACGCGGGAGAACGGCCTTCTCCAGATCGTTGGCGGAGTGTTCCAAGAACGAGATCACAGTGTTGTCGTCAGTCAGGAAGATAGACATCTGCTCCACGCCGACGCCAAGGTTTCTACTGTAAAGGGGACGACAGACCTCGATCTCTTTCGTCTTCTTGTATGCCCGAGAGGACCGGTCGACTGGGATCAGGGACGAGTCAGTGAGGGTTCTGGCGTTGGGGTCCTCCATGATCTTCTGACTGAGGGACTTGAATCCGCGCTTCGTAGTGGGAGCGGGGCTTCCAATTGGCTGCGGAGACGTCGGCTGTCCATCGGTGTCGGCAGTAAGCGTCGTTGGCTGAACGGTGCTGTTCTTATGCTTCTTCAAAGTATTGGCAATCGTCGAACCACGAGGGTGCGACTCTTTCCTCTTCATGGCGATCAGCTTCAGCAGAGGCATGACACAGAATAGTTGGGAAGGGTAAATATCGGCCTTGGTACGCTGAGGAATATCCACCATATCCTCGACTGCCAGCCTGTGGAGCGAGTAGTAGTCGCCGATTGTTGAGACGGCCTCCCAGGAGAGACCGTTGACGTTGATCCAGCGCACCTTACCCCACTCTGGGCGTCTCTTGAGAGCACCCACAAGCTCCTCCTTCGACTGGTTGACCTCAGCCATGTACTGTGTAGCACTCTGGAAGATTGGACCGCCGAGGGAATCGTCGGTGTCATTGGATGCATCGTCGCTTGTGGTGGAGGAAACGCTGTCTTCGTCGGGACCATGATGCAGGCCACTGGCGAACTGGACACGCAACTCACCATCCTCGTCTCTGCGCATCGTCCTGTCCTGGTCCATCTCGGAGTAGACTTCGAACCGCTCGACTCTGTATCTGTCCCTGCAGTAGTCCGTAATAGTCACTGTGGATCCAGGGGAGTTCAAAAGCACATTGGTGGTGTGAACATCCACACCAGGCTCCCAGGCAGCCCTTTCCTTCTTGGCCTTGGAGCCAAGGTACCGTCTGGATCCACGGCCTCTGCCAGAGTAGGTGCCTCTGTTGGCAGTGTCTCTGTGGAAGAGATTGCCAGGGAACACCGAGGGCCGGAAGATACCGCTGCTGAACCCCTTTGGCGGCGGCGGATTACCCACCCGGCCGGAGGATAGGTTGGTCTTGGACCCGGGAACAGAGTTGAACCCGGAACCAGACCCTGAGGCAGAGCCAGACCCTGAGGCAGAGCCAGACCCTGAGGCAGAGCCAGACCCTGATGCAGATTCAATGCCGGTGCCAGAGCCACCGGCAGCACCTGCAGCCTTGTGGCCATGATTCTTCGACCGGGGGAGGTCCTCTTGGAAGTGGGGTCTGAGACGCTCGTACTGGGACTCTCCAGCAGCCTGGGCATGCTGGTCGGTCGGCTGTATCACTGGAGGAGGACTGGACGCACGGACACTGTTGCACGGGGACCTGTCAGCACTGTCCTGGTCGCTGTGACCGTCACCGTGTGCCACATCTTGCTGCTGGTCTTCAGGAACATGCAGTTTCTCATCATCATCATCATCTGTGTTGTTGTAGGCAGAGAAGTCTCCTTCTTCAAAAAGATCTTTCTTGACCTTGACTCTCCGCTTGCTGGTGTCGGTGTTGCGCCTGGAACGGTGCCCAAAGAAGTTGGAGAGGATGGAGGGGCGGCGGGAGCTGGCGCCAGACGTCGTGCGCCGGGACCGATGGCGCTTGACCCTGCCCTTGCCGCTGTGACCATACGAAACGACGGTGGGACCAGTGCTTGAGGCCGCATCGTCGTCGCCGTCGTCGTCGTCAGTGGAATCGGCGGACACGAAGCCGGAATCACTGTCAGAGTCGGAATCGGTATCGAGGTACTCGTAGTCGGACCAGTCGACGTCGTCCCTCTCCGGGAGGTTGGGGAGGTCAGGGTCGGCGGAGTCGAAGACTTTCGGCGGCATGGTGTCGCACTACAGAAAGAGGAAGAAATGGATGCCTAGAAGAAACAAGTGAAACGCAAGCAACTTCATGAGGGAGGAGACAGCTGCATGGGGCATTGTTTTCGGAGTAGACCGCACCCCCCCTGCCCCAAAAACGGCAGTTAAACGGCGCACGTGACAGATGCCGGGGGGACTACCGCCAAGGAGGGACTAAGGAGGGACTAAGGAGGGGAGATGAGGGGGACCAGGTGGAGGCACTTGAGTTTCCCTGGAGGTCAATTGAGGTCGGTGGAGGGTCAATTTACGGGGGATTCCCTGTGCACGATCTTCAATCTATAGGTGCTGCAGATCCGCCTTGTACGCATCTGTCCTCGCAATTATTAGGATTAGCCATGCAGCGTAAGCGCGGGCGGGCCCTTAGCCAAGAGAAAAAAAAAAAAAAAAGGTGGAGAATAATAGCGAGCGCTTTGCTCGCTCCCAATAGCCCCCCCGCAGTCGCTGCCTCACCCGCACTAAAAAAAAGCCAGATTTTCCAAATCCCTCAATCCTTCTATAGATTATATAGACCCCCCATTCTTCTTCCTCGTTTGCCCGTATGCTGCGCTCTTGCAATAACACTGCAAGGACAACTGCTCGGTCACTCAAGAGAGATGCACACGTGCTGAGCGCCGTGGGACCAATCAGCGCCACCGTCACACCGGAGGCCCGATATACGCCCTCGCACAGGTACCGGCCATCATGGTCGCCTCCAATGGCTCCAGAGATGATGGTCCCGTATCTTTTGCTGAGTGCGAGCGGCGGTGGCCCCAACGGACCCGCTGGACACCACCATCCAGACCGGCCCAACCTGAAAAGGCTCAACCGCAAGGCCAACCTCGGCGCAATCATCGAGGCGCTGCAATTGAGCACCCCCGGACTTCTCCAGAAGCTGCTCCCTGACGAGATCGTCAGCAAGGACGTGACGCTGCGAATCCTCCCTCACCAGTTCCCAAACCTGCCGATGATCAAGGGGTATATGCTCTACACGACGACCCTCAAGACGCTGCAGTTGATCCTCACCTCATTCTACCTCAACCCAAAGACCCGACTGCACATCTCGCATGTCAGCGTCGAGGAGCCGACGGACTCAATGTCCACCGATGATCTGATCAACCACTCCCTCGAGAACAACGTTGTCGAGAAAATCAGCTGCGCCAACGGACCCTCCGCAGCGGCCTCCAATTACACAACGCGCATCTCCGTCAAGTGGCGGACCTGCCTCGCCGGATGCCCGCACCTCGAAAACTCCAGCACCACCAGCGCCAAGATGGGCTCGTACCGCTTCGAGACATTTGACATCGGCAAACTGCTCTCCACAGAAGGGAGACTCCCCTCGGCGCTGCTGCGCGAGCTGGCTCCGCATAGCATCAAGAAGCCCCACAAGAACCTCGAGCGCACCCTCTCCGGAGTGTTCATCTTCGAGCTCAACTCCGAAAACGACAAGGTCGCCGTCTTCACGATCGACAACCTCGACATCATCGAGCGTGGCGAGATGGAGTTGAAGGATATCCAGGGAGGCCTTGCTCCGTTCTCATAACCTTGTACATACACACGCCCATATATTCCTGCATATATATATATATATATTTACATACCTACATACGGACACCTTTTAATCATGATACATATTATTCTCTTATCGTTATTGCTCAAGACTGGCTACCTACTGTCCCTGCAATCTTGGTGCACCCGCTTGCGAGGAGCTCTGAATCAGATGCTGCTGTTGCAGAGCAGACAGAATCGCGTCCTGAGTGTCCAGCATTTGCTTGATCTCCCTGTTGGCCATCATCAGGTAGCCAACAATCATCAGCTCGCCAACCAAAAGCACTCCAAGTGCAATCACCATGATATGATACACTTTGCCAGAGGTTGCGGCGGGGGAACCAGTAGTCGATGCATTTGATGCCATACTGATGGTCTGCACATCCTTATGCACAGCCTTATTTTCAGTGGGGACAGCAGAGAGCGGGGCACCCTCTGTGTCATTCTGCTCTGCCGTCTCGCTAGATGCTGTCGTCGAGACGTAGACGCTCCTGTCTGCTGGAATCTCCTTCAGGAACTCACACTTGAGATCATCGATGTATTTCTTCTGGCCAGAGTCGGTCGACCGCTCGATCATTCCCTTGATCCACGACGAGCCCGTCCAATTCACCCAGTAGGTGACAATGACATGCGTCATGTTGTTGTCACCCCAGGTCATGATGTATCGGGTTCTAACGTCGAAGGCGTTGCCACTCGGAACATCAGGGGTCTTGCTGACAGAGACGACCTCGACGTAGTCGTTGAAGTCACAGTGCACCAGGTACTCGGAGGCCTCAACAGTAGTCGACTTTGGACCGATCGAAAAGTTGAGCGCCTTTTGGTATTTGAAGTCACGCTCGAGGATGTCCTCGTCGTCTCCCTCCTCAAAGGCACAGATCTCTTCGATGTCCAGCGCATCATTCATCGTCATGACGTGCTTCTCGAACGGAGAGTCCTCACTGAAGAGAACCTTGTAGACATAGCCCAATGGTGCATCAAAGTCAGTGTCAAGGATAACCGTCTCCGAGGCGTCGGTCTTCTCATCTGCGTGCGTCGTCGATGTGTGGTTGACGGGACCTTGAATGAGGTACCTCTCGTCGACGGCAGACATGTCCTTCCCATCCTCATTGGTTCCGGCGACAGTGCTAGTTGACGAGTCAGCATTATACTGGGCCTCAGATGCAGAAGAAAGTGCTTCTTCAGCATCGTCATCGTCGCCGTCGATTGACAGGATATCGCTCTCTTCAAGCTCTCCCTTGGGGAAGTTCGACTGTACAAGGTCGAGGTCCCTCGATCTCTCGTTCTTGGACTTGCTCAGAGCCACACTCTTGCTCCAGATGGTTTCCAAGAAGTTCAACGTCGAATCCCTAGACAGGAAGCTGGCAAACGAGTGCTTGGCCTCCTTGGTGATCACAATGATGCCGTTCGGGAACAGGCCCGCCGTTGAGCGGCGCTCGAACCGGACGATCTCATCCAACGAGATCACCACGTTAGTGATCCATCCCAGTAGATTCGAATTGAAGCACATATAGTGCTCAGAGATGTAAAGCCGGCCCTGGAGGAGGATCTCTCTGCTGAGGGCACAACTGAAGTCGTCCAACAGCCGGTCTTGCTTCGGCACGTTGGCAAAAAGTTTGTGGAACGAATCGTCTCGCTTGGCGGAGGCGTACCTGTACTGCGTGTCCAGATACTTCTCGTTAATGTACAAGGTGTGGTCATAGTCGTCTCCACTAGAGACTTTGGCAGAGAAGGGCGAAGTCCAGATCGACTCGCTGGGGGTCTTGGGCGTATCATGCGGGCTCGACGGAGTCGGAGTCTGCGGAACGGTCATGGTATCGTCCTCTCCGTTGCCATCGTCTGTGGCATAGTCATCACCAGCCTGCCCTTCCTCGTCACCAGATTCGACGGCAACCGAACCATTGCGGCTTCCACTTCCACTTCCACTTCCACTTTCACTGCGGCTTCCCCGAGACATGCCGTTTGCCAAGCTTCTAATGCTGTGCATGAACGAGTTGTCGCCAGTGTTCTGCGAGAACGTCGACGAGCTCTTTCTGGGTCCTCTGTGCGGAGAGATCGATGGCTCTCTCGAGTTGTCCAAGTACTGGTCGAGGGCCTCTTTGCTCTCGTTGAACCTCTGCACCTGGCTGATATCAGACCGCGAGGCCTCGGCGCAGGTCGTTTCAGGGTTGGCCGGCAGCGAGTAGATCACCGGGTTGACATGCGCCGATGACGACGCCGAAGAGTGCGATACTGTATCGTCGTTGGCACCGAACGAGGACCTTCCTGAGATGGACGACGAGGCTACGCTGCTGCCCAGCGGGAAGCTCATACCGCTCATCTTGGGTGGGGTACTGGTCACAGTAGTATCGGTGGCGTCGTCTGGCAGCCGGGGAACGACGACGGGAGACACCGCAGCCGTGTTCACCTTGAGAACGGGTCCATTGGAACCCGCCGAGTCCACCGAGAGACAGAGCCCAGTTTCACTGTAGGAACTATTAGTAGCATTCGTACCCTTTATAGCGATGCCGTTGGAACGGCTGGAACGGCTGGAACGGCTGGATAGCTTGCTGTCAGGTGAGTTGTCGTCAGGCGAATGGCTGCAAGACGATTCCATGGCGCCGACCCCTGGAATTACCGGGTCTTCTAACGTCGATGGTGCCATTCCTTCCAAAGAACTAACTGTCAAGAATAGCCTGCAAAAATATCTGTACAAGGCCTCAAACTTTTAGAGCCAGATTTCTTTATCTATATGTACGGGGTACGAGAAAGAGAGGGGAGCGAGGGGAGCGAGGGGGAAAAACACAGGCGGGCAGGGAAATCCAGCCGCCCCTCTGCGGCGGCGTGGAACGCCTGCAAGCGCCGGAAAAAATAATGGCAGGGAAGGAACCGATGGCCTAGCGAAGAGACGTAGGAGCGCAGTATTTTTTTTTTTTTTTTTTGGATGTTCCCGCACCCGGTGGAAGCCTGCCTTCCCGTTTAGGCAACGGGACGGGGAGGTGTCGGAAGGGGACGGGTCTGGGCATGCGGTAATTGTGGTGGCACCTTGCGCTGCGTGTGCTGAGTTGCATTTTGTTTCTGCTGATCATACTGGATCAACTTCGACAACTCAGTCCGCAAGGCCCGTGTGTACCGCTCTTCGACCTCGAGCGTGTTCCGCACAAACTTCATCTCTCCCTTGGCCAGCAGCACCCTTAGCAGCAGCTCGCGCTCAGACATCGCCGTGTTGTACTTGGCCGGGTTCAGGGCGCGCTTGGTGAACCTCTTTGGCAGCTCGTGGCTAGCCCGGTTCCACTGGGTGTAGTAGTCCTTCTCGACGACCTTGGCAGGCTTGTCATAGAGCTGCGGGATCCGGATAAAGTCCTCGAAGGGACGTGCCAGCGGCTCCTGCAGGATCTTATCCGGGATGTTCAGCATCTCCCTGAACTTCCAGCACCAGGAAACGACACGCTGCATCTCGGACGAGCTTGTTTTCCGGTACCGGCGTGAAACGTTCAGCGACTGCACAGAGGCCTTGGAGGCCCGCTTGTCCAGACGCGTGCTGATCTTCTGGTAGATAAACGACATCCGCGGCAAAAGCAGGTTCTCGGCAGCATCAAGCACCTTGTGCCAGAACAACAGCATCAGCTGGTCGAACATCTCGGTCTCAAGGTTGTTGTAGAGCGCATCAATCGTATGCAGCTGCATGTCGTTGACATAGTTGTCGACCATCTCATCGTGCAGCTGGCGGTAGTCAGTGTCCTTGGAGCTGGCAGGCGCGGCCTTCAGACTCTCGTCCAGGTGCTCCCGCGAGAAAATGTCCTTGACGGGCTCAGAGAAACTGTCCAAGAGCTGTCGGAGCTCGCGGTCTTTTGTCTTGGCGATCTCGGACCCCACTTTCCGCAGATGGAACAGCGGATCGTTCGTCTCGGTATCGATATTGATCGAGATGTTGAGCGCACCAGATTTCGGTTGCAACGACAGCTTTTCCTCGATCGGCATCACCGAGGAGAGCTTGTCGAACTTGTATATGACCATCGCATACTCGGAAGAGTTCTTGTTGATCATATCGAACCGGATGTACTCGCCTCCCTTGAGCGGCTTCGACAGTGGGCCTTCAAACTCTTCCTGCCAGTCCGGATTGTACTCTTTGCTGATGAAACGAGTGTGGTTCTGGATCAGGCCAGAGATCCGCACAGACAACGTCACTGGATCGCCGGCACTGTCTTCAACATTCTCTGCGTCTTTGATGAGCAAGGAGAGGAACTTCCGTGGAGGGCCCAGCACTTCGGCACCGCCGTTATCGAGCAAAAGCTTCGAACTCTCAGCAAGCTCTGGAGTCTCAAAGTCCTTCAAGTAGTGCAAGATCTTCGTGATGTTATTGAGAGGCGTACATGCCTCTCCGTAGTCGCTGCCGTTCAGCTGCTTCTGCATAATGGCAAACATGGAGTCCGAGTAGTATAGGAGAGCATTCGAGATTCCCTTGTAGAGCTCGGTCAACAGAATGGCCTTCTGGAATGCGTCCTTCCACTTGAACGAATCCAACAACTTGATGTATGCGTTGCAAATTCCCATCAGGTTCGGCACACTGCTGGAGTACGAGCACTCTGGCATCCTCTCCAACCCTTTGTCCTGCTCTAAGGCCAACTTGACCTTGGAAACGAGCTCTTTGCTCCAAGATTTCACAACGACGAGGAAGTCGCTGAACAGCAGTTCCTGGTAGTCGAACGAGATGTTGCAGAGACTCTGTAGGCTGCTGAGCAGCTCGACCATCGTCGAAAAGTTCTTTCTATTCTCACCCTCTGCAACGAGAGAATCAGAGCCCTCTTCACCTTCCTCCTGGGACTTGATATCTCCAACGAACTTGCGCACGTAATCAGTGGCTGGCTCTGCAATGAGCCGAACTGCCTGGTCGTAGACGCCGAACGTCGTATTCACATCTTTGTTGGTGGCCTTCCAGTTGCTCAGAATGTTGAAGTCGTTGACGACCTTGGCCAGAAGCGTATTGATACCGTCGAACATCAGTGGAACACCGTCCTTAATGCCTGCCTCAGAAAGGTGGCTCGTCAGCCGATTGGCCAGCACATCGTGGATGGCTGTGTCAACATTCTGTCTCTCTGGAAGAGCAACAGAGTCCATATGGACCTGCTTCACAAAGTCAAGGGACTCTGCTGCGGCGCTTGGAGCATCAAATATATGCTTGATGGCATCGAGCACCGAGTCCTGACATCCCGAATCGTACAGCTTGGCAGACTCTTCAAGAAACAACCTCTTGCTTCTCACCGGCCAGTCATTGAATGTGACTTGCACTGGCATTGCCAGGTAACTCAGACTCAGAGCCTTGTTGATCGTGGCTGGGTCGTCACCACCAGCAGTTTCCAAGGCCTGGACGGTCATGTTGAACGGATCAACCTGCCACACTTGCAAGCACCGGATGTATGTCTCAAAGAACTTCGAGTTGCCTTTCTGAGCCATCACCGCCAGCTCTCTCACGGCACCATCCATGTCCGAGGGCACTAACGGGTTGCCCGTGGACTTGTCGCCCTGACCTCCAAATACACCTTCGAGCTCGTTGTTCTGCTTGGTGACCTTCTCGAGCCACTTGTTCCACTTCTGCTCGGTCTCGAAATCATCTGGGCCGTACGCATTCTTCAACGAGGCCATCGAGTGAATGTATGCAACGACGTCGGCCTTGGAAACTTTAGTCTGCAGGGTCTTGACTTTGGTATTCAGCGTCGCCTCGTCAATCTGGAAAGCGCTGCAAATGGTCTCCACCATCTTCGGATCGCTGATCTCGGGCAGTTGCCTATACGTTGTGGCAATAAGCTTCTTACGGCGAGCGAGCAGATCCTCCTTCTGGTGGTCAACCGAACGGCACTGCAACAACAAGTCGATGAACTGGATCTTTGGGATATAGTACATCGCGTTGTTCGGCTTGTAACCTTTCTCGGCAACAAGGCGGTCAAAATTGTCGATGATCTGGTCTGTCTTCCAGTCCATGATGGAACTCTTGTAAGTAGTGACATACTCTTTGATCAGCTTCTGAGACTCTGGAAGCACCGTGACTCCGTTAGACTGGCCAAAATCGCCGGAATCAACACGACTGATCAACTCCTTCTTCATGACATCGGATCTACTGCCCAGCCGCATAAGCACCGTCTTGTCGTTGATCTCGGGAGGCACAGGCTTGATACCAACCTCAGCGACCACGTTGGCCACGCAGACGACTTTGAAGCTCTCGTCGTAGAGCAATTGGACCTTAATATAACTGTCTAGTAAGTCCATAGTTCCTCTAAAGTCACCTCGAGACCTTTGGAAAATTAACTCCTAATTATAGTGTACACATTTATTATTGGATATATAGGAAGGTGGAGTCGAGCGGGCCCTGTCTGAAGGGACTTTCTAAGGAGGATCCTTAGTCGTCTTTATCAGGGTCGCTCACAAACTTCTTCAGCAGCTTATTCATCGAAAACATGTTGACCTCGTTGCCGAACAACGGCTTCAGCATCTCATCGCACCGGATGACCCTCCTGTCGTCAGGATTCTGCAGATCGTGCGCCTTGATGTAGTCCCAGATTCCCTTGACAATCTGCGGCCGCGATATGTCATCGCTGCTTCCGAGCACAGCGGCCAGCTCTGGGGTCACGCGAAGCTTCTTGTTGAACGAATTCGATGGGGTCGCCTTCAACTTCGGAGGCATACTTATGTCCTTCTTCTGGCGCTTCCTCATCCGAGCATATAGCGAGCCGGCATTCATGTTCTGGTTCAGCTGCGCGCTGAGCTCTCTGTTTTCCTGCTCGAGGTCCCGGATGTTTCTATATAGCTTATCGACATCAGCAAACCCACTACTATCGGAGCCTTCGGTAGCACCCGAGGAACCTGTACCATTCAGCAGTACGCTGTACCGCTCTCTGATGACCCGGTCTACATCGGCCTTCCGGAGCTCAAGATCTATATCAAACAGATCCTGGAGTGCGCGGCGGAGCCGCTTAGGGGTCAGCTTGGTGCTATCCGTTGTCTTTATTATCGCATCGATCACCGGAATATACTCCGTGGCGTCAAACTCTTCTGAACCCATGAAGAAAAGAGTGATGGAGATACAGAATAGATTTGAGTGTAGAATTTCTCGCGACAGTGAATTAGTAGTAACTATAGGAAAGATATAGAGGAAGAGCGTTGTGATGAGGGGGGGGGGGGCTTACGACTGGTCACCTCTCAAATGGTTGCGCTTCTGCTGGGCCTGGTTCTTCTTGACGAGCTTCAGCCGCTCGGCACGGCTAAGCTTTCTAGGGTCGATCAGCTCACCGGCGTCGTTTGTCTTTTCGTTCTCAACCTCGACCAGCCACTGGTCATCGACAGCCTTGTTCTTGCCCTCGTGGCCCCAGCGGTCGACCCACTCCCCACTGGCCTCGTCGAACACCTTCTTGTCCTTCTTGCCCCGCTTCGTGATTCCCTTGGCACGAGCAAACTTCTCCCACTTGGTCATCTCCTTGGCCTTTGGCAGCGGCTTCTCACGTGGAAGCTGGTAAATTGGGTCTGGGAGCTCAACGACCGTGATGGTAGACTGACCATCGTCGGCAGACTTGTTCACAAGAGGCTGCGACAGGACCTGGTTGATCAGGAGCTGGACATTGTCTCTAGTGATCGATTTGAGGTACTTCTCCTTGGAAGAAGCATCCGAAAGCTTGACGGCATCAAGCGGAGCAGGGTCATAGACAGCGAGGTTACCGATATCATACTCGACCTCGATCTCCTTGTGGACTGTGGCAGGCTTCAGCTCTTTCTCTTCAGACATGGTGTGGTGATGGAGAAGGAAGGAAGGAAGGAAGGAAGGAAATTTTTCACTCCAATTTTTTTGGAATTTTTTTTGAAGCCGACTTCCGAATGCGGTAATGCCCCAGAGAGAGCAGCTGGGACTTGGAGATCCGGGCTCCTAGGAAGGGCCAGTAGGCGTCCTCATCGTGCGGGTTGCACAAAGAGTACCAACAGTAGTAGTCGCCTACTTGGATAGATGATCCCGAGTATACCTGGAATTTGAGGCGCGGGACAGCGTACTTGTCGCCCGGCAAGGCCCTGAACCGGATCAGCCTGGACTCCCTCACATCGACTTCGATGCACTGCCCGACGTTGAAGAAGAAACCATACCTGAAGCAGTCGAGGACGGACTCGGCGAGGTTTTCGGAAACGGGTGAAGACATCTGGGGTAGTTTTCGGGAAAACTTGTAGAAGATCTTGTTGACGTTGCTCGAGAGGGACTTGTCCTCGGTGTCCTTCAGATAGTTGAGCAGGGTGAAGATATCACTCTCAGAAGCCCTGTAGCGGTCGTCGATGGAGTACAAAAGGGTCGACAGCTTGTAATGGCACGAATCGTAGTAGTAAATGAGCGAAACAAGCAGCAGGACCTGGTCGACCGTGTCCTGACTGTGAGTCTTACACGCGTGATCGAGGCTGGCCAGCAGCGAGATCCAGCGGTCTGAGAGGAGTTGGTCCAGGGAGAGAAACAGAGATAGAGCCCAGATTATGTGATCTTCGTTAATCTCCTTGCCCGTTAGGTAGCCCATCTGACGCAACCGGTCGATGTTGAGTAGATCAGAGTCGGCATTACTGTACTTGAGAGCCAACAAGGTATCTCCCAGAGTCATTGACGGTTGTTGGAGGGCGACCTTTGGAATCAGATGGTATACATCCATGTCTTTTGACACATAGTTCATCCTCTCGAAGAGAAAGTTCCACTCGGGTGGAGCAGAACCGACGGTCTCTGAATAGTACCCTGAGGCTTCGTTCAGCGTCCAGGATTTGAAAAATGGTTCGCAGATGTACAGCTCTATTCCACAGCGAAAAAAAAAAAAAATTCAAAAAAAAATTTTTTTTTTGTATT